>MU787214.1:140199-189441 GCA_026770625.1 Nicotiana glauca
GTAGGAGGGTAGAGTGATTGATTATGCCTCGTGTCAGTTAAAGCCCCATGAGAAAAACTACCTCGTTCATGATTTGGAGTTCACTGCCATTGTTCATGCGTTGAAGATTTGGAGGCACTATATCTACGATATGTCTTGTGAGGTTTATGGATCATCAAAGCCTCCAGCATTTGTTCAAGAAGACGGATATGAATTTGAGGCAGCGGATATGGTTAGAGATGCTAAAGGACTATGATATCACTATTCTGTATCATCCGAGAAAGGTCAATATGGTGGTCAATGCCTTCAGTAGGAAGGGAGTGGGTATAGGTAGTCTTGTATTCATTCATATTGGTGAGAGGACTCTTGCAGTTGATGTCTAGGCCTTGGCCAACCAGTTCGTGAGATTAGATTTTTCAGAGCCTAGATGAGTTCTAGACTTTATGGTTTCTCGGTATTCCTTATTTGATCGCATCAAGAGTGCCATTATGATATCCTCATTTGCTTTTCCTCATGGATAAGATTCAACACGGTGATGACAGAGATATGACAATTGGAGATGATAGAGTATGGAGGATGCAAGGCCAGATATGTGTGCCCAACGTAGACGGGCTACGAGATTTGATTCTTGAGGAGGCCTACAACTCGTGGTATTCCATCTATCGCGATACCGTGAAGATATATCAGGACTTGAGATAGCACTATTGGTGGAGAAGAATGAAGAAGGATATAGTTGGGTTTGTAGCTTGGTGTCTCAACTCTCAGCAGGTAAAATATGAGCATCAAAGACCGGGTGGATTGCTTCAAAGGATTGAGATCCCAGAGTGTAAGTGGGAGCGGATCACCATGGATTTCATAGTTGTTCTCCCACGTACTTCGATGAAGCTCGATGTTATTTGGCTGATTGTAGATCGGATGACCAAGTCCACGCACTTCACTCCAGTTCGTACTACTTATTCCTCGAAGCGATTGGTGGAGATTTACATTAGAGAGATTGTTTTCCTTCACGTTGTGCGAGTTTCCATCATTTTAGATAGAGGAACGCAGTTTACATTGCAGTATTGGAGAGCCGTGTAGCAAGAGTTGGGCACTCAGGTTGAGTTGAGCACAATATTTCACTCTTAGACGGGCAGACAGTCTGTACGCACTATTCAGATATTGGAGTACATGCTACGCACTTATTTCATTGATTTTGGGGGTTCATGGGACCAATTTGTGCCACTCGTGGAGTTTTCTTACAACAATAGTTATCAATCGAGCATTGATAGCTCTGTATGAAGCTTTATATGGTAGGCGGTGTAGATCTTCGGTGCTTTGATTTGAGCCGGGTGAGGCTAGGCTATTGGGCACTAACTTGGTTTAGGATGCTTTGGACAAGGTTAAAGTGATTCAGGAGCGGCTTCGCATGGCACAGTTTAGGAAGAAGAGTTATGCCAATAGGAAGGTCCGTGATGTGTCTTACATGGTTCGGGAGAAGGTTCTGCTAAATGATTCATTCATGAAGGGTGTTATGAGGTTCGGGAAGAAGCAAGTTGAGCCCTCGGTTCATTGGGCCTTTTGAGGTACTTCAGAGGATTGGGGAGGTGGCTGACAAGCTTGCCTTGCCACCTAGCTTGTGGAGTATGCATCCAGTGTTTCATGTTTCTATGCTCTGAAAGTATATCGGTGATCTATCTCATGTTTTAGATTTTAGCATGGATCAGTTGGATAGCAATTTGACTTATGATTTGGAGATGATGGACATTTTGGATTGGCAGGTTCGAAAGTTGAGGTCAAAGGATATAGCTTTAGTGAAGGTGCAGTGGAGAGGTCAACTCGTGGAGGATGTTACTTGGGAAACCGAGCGGGAGATGTGGAGCAGATATCCACACCTATTTATGTCTCTAGGTACGTTTCTAGACCCATTTAAGGACGAATGTTTGTTTAAAAGAGGGAGGATGTAACGACCCAGTCAGTTGTTTCAAGAGTTGTAGCTCGTTCCCCTATCTTCTACTCTTTTTGTATTCTACAATTGTTATATGACTTATTGGGTTATTTGGTTTGAGTACGGAGAGATTTCAGAGTGAATTGAGACACTTAGTCTCTTAATTGAAAGCTTTAGTTAGAAAAGTTAACTGAATATTCACCTATGTGTAAAAGATCACGAATTTGAATTTTTATGGTTACGTTAGCTCTGTTAGGTGATTTTGGACTTAGGAGCACGTTCGGATTCTGATTTGGAGATCCGTAGTAGAATAAGGATTGAAATGGTGAAATCTGGAATTTTGAAAAGTTTGACCAGGATTGAACCTTTTGATATCGGGGTTGGATTGGATTTCTGGAAGTTGGAGTAGGCTCGTGATGTCATTTATGACTTGTGTGCAAAGTTTCAAGTCAATCGGACATGATTTGATAGGTTTCGACGTCATTTGTAGAATTTGGAAATTTCAAAGTTTATTAGGCTTGAATCCGTGTTCAATTCGTGTTTGTGATGTTGTTTTAGGTGATTTGAGGGTTTGACTAAGTGCGTATGATGTTTTGGGACTTGATGGTATGTTTGGTTGAGGTCCCCCGGGAGCCTCGGGTGAGTTTCGGGTGGTTAACGGATCATTTTTGGACTTAGCTTGTTGGCTGATAACTACTGTCTGCTGGTGTGTTTCTTCTGGTTTCATCTTATGCGTTAGCGAGAGGGGTTTCGCATCCATGATGGATGATTGAGGGCTGAGGAATTTCTTTCTTCTCATTCATGAAGAAGAGGACGTGAATGCGAAGGTTTGGACTGTGAAAGAATCGCGAATGCGGAAGTGGTAAAATGTTCACAAAGAGGTGTTAAGGTAACTAGGGACCCCGAGCTCTTGGTCTATGCGTTCGTGGGGCAGCAGTCGCATTCGGGAATGGTTAATCTGAGGATCAGTCAATAAGGTCCATGTGAATACGAGAGGAAGGTCGCGTTCGCGGTGAAGGTATATCTGGGTAGATTAAAAAGATTCAAAACGAGAGTTTCGAGTTCATATCATAAAACTGAAGTGGGAGTTCGGTAAAATGCGATTTTCGGAGAGATTATTGTGCAGGTGTTTGGGGTAAGTAATTCCTATCTAATTTTGGTTAAATTTCATGATTATGCCTTTAATTCCATCATCTAATTTGTGGTTTGGGGTGAAGATTCGGGGAAACTAAGGAAGAGTTCTTGGGCTAGAATTATGAGGTTTTGAATGGGATTTTGTTATCATATTTGAATAAATTTGGTATGGTTAAACTCGTGAGCGAATGGAATTTTGGGTTTTGAGACTTCCATCGGATTTTGAGATATGGGCCTAGGGGGCGAGTTTGAGCCGATTTCTGATTTTGGCTATACTTTCATATTTTTCTTGTGAAATTGATTTCTTTAGCCTATACTGATTGTATTGTACTGCTTATGGTTAGATTTGGGACGTTTAGAGACCTATTTGAGAGGCAAAGGCATTTTGGAGTAGAGTTTTAATCGGATTGAGGTAAGTAACAGTTCTAAATCTTGTCCTAAGGACATGAAACCCCGACTTTTGTGCCTCTGATTATTTTGGAGGTGACACACATGCTATGTGACCGTAGGAATTGTGACTTGGTCCAATCTGTGAAATTCTGAAATTGAATAACTTGTTGTAAGCTATATTCTCCCTATGTGTCCTATAAATTTGATTGTAATTCATGTTAGAAATCATGTTTAGGCTATGCGTCGGTACTGTTAGGACCCACATAGGCAGTTTTACCTTTTGAATTACCTGTTAAATGCCATTTGTACTCAGTCTCACTTTTTACTCGCATATCATATCGCAGTCTCTGTTATTCTTATTGATACATCATGTTATTGCTGTTTGGGTGAGAGCCC
Source organism: Nicotiana glauca (assembly GCA_026770625.1). Lineage (NCBI taxonomy): Eukaryota > Viridiplantae > Streptophyta > Magnoliopsida > Solanales > Solanaceae > Nicotiana > Nicotiana glauca. The sequence goes on from MU787214.1 coordinate 144,023, forward strand.
GAGAGACTGGAGAGATTGATGAGTGAGTGAGGCCGAGGGCCTAATTGTGAGGATATTTATGGGATCGGGTTGCACGTCGTGGCATATTTTATTGATTTCTTCCATGATTGTCTTGATATAGCGCTTGGGTTGTTGGAGCCCCTCTGGAGTGTGTACACACTCCCGTGTAAACACAAGTACCTCCTGAGTACGAGTGTCGAGTGCTGAGTGATCGTGAGGAATGAGTGATTGTGAGGTTGGAGTGAATTGGAGGACTAAATGATTGATGCCATGAAAGGATGTGTATGATTTCATTGTTGTTGCACATAGTTGTCTTATATCACTATTTTGAAAACTGCTGAAAGATATTTTTATTCGATTTTACTTGAACTTGGCATAAACAACTTATTTAACTTGATTTCCCGAATTTGAAAAGCGTGTCTATTTTTCCTTGTTGAGACTGATGAAAATGAATTATAATTGTGTAGCTCGTCACTATTTTTCAGCTCCTTATTTATTATTGTTACTTACTGAGTTGGTTATACTCACGCTAAACACTGTACTTTGTGTGCAGATGCAGGAGTTTCTGGATGCGAAGGGTGTTGATAGTTCTCATGGTTGACCGTTGGAGATAGCAAGGCAATTGCCTGACGTTTGCATGCCTTGTTTTCTCCTTCCTTGTCTTTTCTTTTGTTGTATTTGGATCCAAACTATTATAGTTGCTTCATTTCTAGACTGATTATGTATAGATACTCATGGCTTAGTGACATCCCGATATTGGGAGCTATTTTCCGCACTTGTGTTTTGGGTTTTATCCCTGTCTATGAAAAACTTTGCTATTTTAAAATTTTTTGATTCGTTTTCTGTTAAATTTTGGAAGTATTTTGAAATTTTCGACTTGCCTAGTATCATCGATACACGCAATTACAATAGGTTCGGATTTGGATCGTGACAAGTATACTCTTATAAAATATCTAAATATAGAACGAACCACAATACTTTTTGATCAATACTTCACACAAGTCTATATCTGTGTTAGTATATGTCATAATCCTCTTTCATTTGAGGTGTCATAATATTGCTCTTAAAAATAATTTTTAGTTCTATGGAATTTTGGAGTATTCACATGATATTTTCCTAACAAAGACGTATATTAGCTTGGAAAATGGACTGCTTAGTCGTAAAAGTTAACAAAATTTTCTATGCTTAACCACGTAACTTTTCATAGCCTGACTTTTTAATCTTAAAAGTTTTGAAAAGTGAGAGAAGTCTTTTAAAGTATATGTATGCCCGAGTATTGAAATTTGACTTCTTTTTCTATATTATTTCCACCTCTGGTACTTTTTAACAAAACAAAAGGGCTTGAGGCTAATAATATGCTTAGAATTATATTCAGCATCTGTTCAACCTTAACCAAATAAACCTGCCTTTTATTTTAACTCTAGTAAAATTTTAAATATAAATTTATATACTGCATTGAAGATATTAAATTCAGATGGACTCGGTGCTATAACTTGTATTCAATATTGATGAACTTGAGACAAAGTTTTCTCAAACAATATTGATGATTTATCTGTCATCAATTTCATAAATTGGATATTTTGTTGATGTTATTTCATTGAATCAAATTTTCTATCAAATCTCACATGACATGGTACCAGCACTTTTCAATCAAAATGGGGAAGGAAGTTGGAACTTAAAATTTTGCACGTGGATATAACAAGTAGCACAAAAACACCAAACAACAGAAAATTCAAGGATCGGGTTTATGATTTGGTTATTAATGTACAAGTTAAGACAAGTGGGATTACTCTGATGGTAAGCAACTTTCATTTCCAATTAAGAGGTTGTGAGTTCGAATTTCCCCAGAACAAGGTGGGAATTTCTTGGAGGAAAGGATGCCGAGAGTTTATTTGGAAACAGTATCTCTACCTCAGGAACACTACGCTCCCCAGACCCCACTAATTAATACTGGGTTGTTGTTTTGTTATTAATGTACATGTAGGGGTCTGCCCAATCCAATATCAGCGAACATAAAAAAAAATCTAGCTATGTTAGTACTATTCCGAGAAGTAGTACATAGTATTTATTTTTTGGGACAGGCCAATTAGCACAACATTTATGAATCGTGATGTTTTCCACCACGTTTATAAATTTTATAATTAAACTTTAAGTTGTATATGCCGACAATACAGTGCAGCAATCCAATTTGACTTGAGTAGCATGTTAGGCTAAAATTATATTTAAACCCCAACTAAGTGATAGATATTTTAGAATTCTTTTTAAAGTTCCGGGGTATCAAATTATATTTGTTAGATTGTATATTTACCCATATATAACACGAAAGTTTTTGACTCAATACCGATAAGGAATACCAAAAAAGATATTTTAGAACTTCCACCCGCTGACCTAAAATCGTGGATACACATCCGGATGAAGTCCTTATTTAGTTGAATTTTCTCTTTGCCCTTTTAATTGAATCTATTATCAATTAGGTTGCCTACGAAGCAAGGCATGTCATTAAAATCAAGTAATTTTGAACAGGGATCTTATTTTTGTATATATACAAGATTTTAAATTTATTTATTCAGGTTTGTCTAAGTTTTCATATTTACATGAAGTAACAAATGTTTTTTACAAAATATATACAAATCCGGTCAAAATCTACAATTTATCTACACTTAAATACACATTTTTGTATAGAATCCGGTCAAAAACTATAATTTATATATAATTTATATACAATTATGTAAGTTGTAGATATTTTGTATACCATTTCTATACTCGACATATGAAATATATATAATTTGTTTGTCTTCTTTATCGAGTTTCAATCTGAAATCTCAACCAATATTTCATGTTTCTATGCTCTAGAAGTATATCGGCGATTTGTCTCATGTTTTGGATTTCAACACGGTTCAGTTGGATGGTGATTTGACTTATTATGATGTGGAGCTGGTGGCTATTTTGGAGCGGCAGATTCGAAAGTTAAGGTCAAGGCATATAGCTTCTGTGAAAGTACTATAGAGAGGTCAGCCCATGGAGGAGGCTACTTGGGAGATCGAGCGGGAGATGTAGAGCAGTTATCCACACCTATTTATGGCTCCAAGTATGTTTCTAGACCCGTTCGAGGACAAACATTTGTTGAAGAGGGGGAGGAAGTAACTACTCGGCTGGTCGTTTTGAGAGTTGTATCCTCGTACCCGCATTTTCTGCTTTTTGTGTTCTACAGTTGTATTATGACTTACCAGGTTAGTTGGTTCAGGTCTAGAGTGATTTCAGAATGAATTGAGACACTTAGTCTCTTAATTTGAAAATTTAAGTTGGAAAAGTTGACCGGGTGTTGACTTATGTATAAACAACCTCAGATTGAATTTTGATGATTCTGTTAGCTCCTTTAGGTGATTTTGGACTTAGGAGCGCGTCCGGATTAAGTTTTGGAGGTCCGTGGTAAAAATAGGCTAGAAATGCCGAAAGTTGAATTTTTAAAAGTTTGACCGGGAGTGGACTTTTTGATATCGAGCTCATATTGGATTTCTGAAAGTTAGACTAGGTCTGTGGTGTCTTTGTGACTTGTGTACAAAATTTGAGATCAATCGGGCTTGATTTGATAGGTTTGGACGTCGTTTATAGAATTTGGAAATTTCAAAGTTCATTAGGCTTGATTCTATGTGTAATTCGTGTGTTTGATGTTGTTGGAGGTGATTTTAAGGTTTGACTAAGTTCGTATGATGTTATGGGACGTGTTGGTATGTTTGGTTGACATCCCGAGGGCCTCGGGTGAGTTTCGGATGGTTAACGGATCATTTTGGCCTTGGTGAGATTACTCATATCTGTTGCTGTATTTTTCTTGTTTCCTCATATGCGCTTGCGAGAAGGGCCTCACGTTTGCAAAGACTATTTCTGAGATGGTGATAATTTTTGTTCTACGCGTTCGCGAAGCAAAGAACGCAAACGCTAAGGGTAGGGCAGTGTATGTATCGCGAACGCGTGTGTGGTGTCGCATTCGCGAAGAGGAATGAGGCAACTGGAGACCCCAGGTCTTTGGTCTACGCATTTGCGAGGTGTTTGGCTGCTTTCACGATGGGTTGAGCTGGTAAATCTTTGCGTTCGCGAAGCATAGGTCGTGTTCGAGAAGAGTGAATTTGGGAGGCAGTCTAAGTGGTCTACACAAATGCGAGAGGACGGTCATGTTCGCGAAGAAGAAAATCTGGGCAGACTGTATGAATTTCAAAAACAAGGGTTTCAACCCATTTTTCATATTTTGAGCTAGAGACCACAAATTTGGGCGATTCTAGAAGGAGTTTTCGTGGAGTCGATTGGGGTAAGTTATTCTTACTCGGTTTTGGTTTAGTCCCATGATTATATCTTTAATTTTATCATCTAATTTGTGATTTGGGGTGAGAAATTGGGGAAATAGAGGAAGAACTTTTGAGTTAGGATTTTGAGGATTTGAATGGGGTTTTGTTATCGGATTGGAGTAAATTTGGTATGGTTGGACTCGTGAATGAATGAGCTTTCGGGTTTTATGAACTTTTGTTGATTTTGAAGACGTGGGCTCAGGGGCTGGGTTCGGGATGATTTGGGGTTTTTGGCTATAATTTGATAGTTTTCTTGTGGAATTGATCCCTTTAGCATATATTGATTGTATTGTATTACTTGTGGGTAGATTCGGGATGTTTGGAGACCGACTTGAGGGGCAAAGACATTGCGGGGTAGGGATTTTCCCGGGTTGAGGTAAGTAAAGCTTTCAAGCTTGGTTCTGAGGATTTGAAACTCTTAATTATGTGTTATGTGATTGGTATTGAGGAGAAACACATGCTAAGTTATGGACATGCGGGCGTGCACCATGAGAATTGTGACCTGGTTGATTCCATGGCACCGTATAGTGACTCTATCTTGTTGATATCCATATTTTCATCATGTGATAAAGTAATTGTGTTGTCAATCATGCTAGATATCATGTTTAGGCTTTATGCCAGTACTGTTGAGACCCCTAGTGGTCATTTCTTGTTGTTGTCATCTCACTGATTTCATTGACATTCTGTAGTAAGTCATATTCATGCATTTTATATCATATCTCAGTCTCAGATGTTATTGATTGATACATCATATCATTGTTCCGGATTAGTTTTCATGACATTATAAGCCTGTGGGTGAGACAGGAGAGATTGATGACTGAGTGAAGCCGAGAGCCTGATTATGAGTGGGCGTTATGGGATATGGTTGCACGTCATAACGGTTACCCAGATTTGTGATAGCGTTTGCGCTGCAGGAGCCCCTCCAGAGTCTGTACACACCCCAAGTGAGCGCGGATAATATTATTGAGGAATGGATCTTACCTAGACATGGATCTTCTCTAAATAATTTGATACTTGGAGATGGATCTTCTCCACAAGGCCAGATTGGCCTTCCTCGATACTGAGTGACTATTGTTAGTGATGTGTGTGTATGTGTGTGTGTGTGTGTGTATATATATATATTCCGTTTCATTACCGTATGAGTAGTATACGGTACTGAGTGGTTGAGTACTATATGAAACGGAATCGGGTTGCACGTCGCAACGGTATTATATGAAATGGGATCGGGTTGTACGCTGCAACGGTATTACGTGAAATAACATCGAGTTGCATGCCGCGATGGTATTATGTGAAATAGGATCGGGTTGCACATCACAACTGTATTATATGAAATGGAATCGGGTTGCATGCCGCAACGGTACTATATGAAATGGGATCTAGTTGCACACCGCAACGAGTTTATGTGAAATAGGATCAGATTGCATGCCACAACGGTATTATGTGAAATGGGATCGGGTTGCACGCTGCAATGGTATTATGTGAAATGGGATCGGGTCGGGTTGTATGCCACAATGGTATTATGTGAAATGGTATCGGGTTGCACACCGCAAAGGTATTATATGATTTGGGATTTGGTTACACTCCGCAAGAGGAAATAATAAAATTGAATATTGATTCTTATGGTGAGAACGAGAGTAAAATCACGAAGGGTGATGTCGTGCACTTTCTATTGATGTGTTTATTTGTTGTTATCAATTCAAGTGCTTTAACTGTTTAAATCCCTTTATTGATGTGATCCTTTATGTTGGAACCTATAGATTATTCAATACCTCGCCGTATTTATATATATACATTCCAATACTTAAACTTCAATTAATTTTACATCATTAATTCAATTAGTTTCTCAATTATATCCCCTTAAACTGCCTAGGGTTGTATTTTACTTAAAAAGGGAATTCCTACTTAGCTTTAAGTTGTTAACTCCCATGTTAAAGGTAATAATTCATTCAATGTTGTATTTTAATTGGCTTTCCTATTTAGTTTAGAAATTGTACTTATATTTGGTTATGAGACTTCTTGATCATCTTGAGTGCATTTGTACGGACATTATGTATTATATAGCATATGGATTTTGTTGTTAAACGTGAGATGGAAATTATAGGGGCACAAAATGCCATGTGTGCTGAAGGTTCGGAAGTTGGAATTATGATATGAGAAACTGAGGATTGGGATGGTTGGGATTATATATTAGACATAATGTGGTTGGTTGAGTTGGCATTGACTTCTTTATTTGAATACATTCTTACTTGTCTCTGTTCATGTTATGTCAGTGTTGATTTACTTGGTTATCTGATTTACTTGGTTATCTAACTTACTTGGTTGTATGATTTACATGGTTATCTGATTTACTTGGTTATCATTCGTTACTACCCGTGTTCTCCTTTTATTGTTCCTACTTTTTTGTGTTTTGATTTCTCTCCACTGTTAATATTTTTTCGTTATCTTTATCTCGATACTTCACTATCATATCTTGTTCATTTCATTTGACTTGTAGGTGTCTTGACTGTTCCTCGTCACTACCCCATCGAGGTTAGTCTTTATACTTATTGGGCACCACCGTGGTGTGCTCATACTACACTTATGTACATTTTTGTGTACATATCCAGGTATTAATTGATAGTAGATATGCAGATGATCGCGGTAGAGACTCATGGTAACTTGTTGTTGCATTCGCTGGCCTCGAAGTCACCTTCATTTGTATTTAGGTTCCATTGATTCATTCTCGTTCTCGAACAGTGTTGTATTTATTTTATATAACTACTCTTATAAAGGCTTATGACTTGTCTACCGGTTTTGGATAATTGTGATTTATTGAGAGTTATTTAATTTGAAGTCAGTAAATGCTAATGTTATTTCAGTAAATGCTAGGTTTACCTAGTTTAGAGACTAAGTGCCATCACAACTTCTTCGGAGAGATTTTGGGTCGTGACAAGTTGGTATCAAAGCTCTAGGTTCATAGGTGATACGAGTCATAAGCAGGTTTAGTAAAGTATTGCGGATCGGTACAGAGACGTTTGTACTTATCTTCGAGAGGCTACATAATTATTAGGATAATCTCACATTATTTCATTCCTTACCGTGCAATATTGATTCAGCTCGAAGCATATAACTGATGTTCCTTTACATCCACTCATGTGTAATATTACACTCTCGATATTCGTTATACGCTAGTGGTTTGTGATACTACAGACAGGCTACGAGGGAATCGGGGATGCTCAGACATTTTCTCAACATGTCATCCATATTGGAGATACAGAGGTATTGAGAGACGATTCAGTTGTTTATATGGAGGTGTATCGGAAGCGTGGTGGGTGTTGATTGAGGATAGTTAACGATATTGGAGTATCTTGTTATTTGTGTTGTACGAGCTGTGAAGGTTAGTTCTTCGAATCATCAGACATTTTTTTCTCTGGCTTTGTGGCAAATGAAGGAGTCCATCAGCGGTATTCAGATTACATAGTCAGACTTACGTCAGTTTTGGCCTGAGATATATGTATGTGTGGTATTGGTAGGTTCCCAAAATTTGTATATGACTAAGGTCTGAGATCCTGCACGGGACGATGTTGGAACTTTGACTGGGATTATTGCATATCAACTATCTAAAGAAATGGGCCAACTCTTATGGTATTGGGTCAGCATAGCGATAAAGTAATTGGCCCTTTGAATAGGAATCTCTACTGGTATTTGTGACAGCACTCTTGTATTGGACAATTTGTGTGACTCGGTAGAGTCGGAAAGGTGAAATCCTGATGGCTTCGTTGCGTGCAGACGGATCTCGAAAGGGTCTCGATGGTTCAACAAAGGCTTGAGTTGGTTGTCTACTATGGGCATAAGGAATATGTGGTACATTGTAGATTTCTTATGGATAAGGATCAGAAATTAATGTTGTGTTGACATTGTTGGCTATCATATGTGAAAAGTGTGCATTTTGGAAGGGGTCTTGAGTTTTGGTTTGCGGGTGTGTGGCTAGTAGTATGGTGATTAATGGGTTTTGTGGCTTTCAGGGTTCATGTTTTGTTACGCGGCCAGAAATCCTATATGGGTGCTTCAGAAGAATAATAGGGTGTGAGTGATATATTAGACATTTGATTTGTGTAGTTGAGTTGGGTATGGAAATTTCGGTATTCTTGAGGTTTGGGGCTAGATGCCCTCATGAATGGACTATTTCATGTTTGTGGATCTTGAATGTTGAGAATGGAATAATTAATAGCATGTATTATCGATAAGTTGTTGTGGATCTTTTTAAAAGCATACTTATCTAATTGGGAAGGATCAAGATTTGGTTGGGACTATATGAAAGCTCAATAAGAATATATGTTTTGTATCAGGTCAAGTTTGTGTGCTACTATGAGATTGCAATTTTAGTTATGTTATCATGCAGAATGGATATTATTTTTGCCCTTAGCCTATGTTATGTGCTACTCTTTTGTGATGTGATAGGCAGTGAGGTTGTATGATTATCCCCCATGCATGTTGTGATTTTATTCAGGCCTTATGGAGATGAAGGCGAGATAGCCCTCGTGATGTTGATTTGTTCATAGCACCTTTTATGTGCTTGCTTCTCTCCTATTTTATTACTTCTATTCATTTTTCCCTCAGTTTTACTTGTGCACTCTGTTGTGCTTGATATTAATATTCATGTGATCAATGAACCTGAGCAGTTTGGCTCGATGAGAATTTCGGAACGGGCTGCACGACGCAGCGGATGTTATGTGGAATACCCTTTTCCTTGTGTTTATTTGGTGTTGTATTTTCCCTCTGTGGGACGAGTTGATGAAAAATTGCACTTTTGTTGTTACACATGTTGTACTTGTTAGATAATTCTTATATTTTGTTTTCCTTTATTTGTGTTGCATAATTGAGTCATTGTTGGTTTGGTGTACGAGCTATGTGGTACGAGAATCTGTGTAGTTCTGTGATGATTTGTTAGTTGGACTGCTTGTATTGGCTAATATGAGGTTCTTAGTCCTGAGATTGGTACTAGGGTAATGGGCATGAGGAATGTTTGGAAGTATGAGGGTGTTTTTTCTAAGATTTGGGTAATGGCCCTCGGAGGGCGAGAAAATATCTTGACTTGTTGACTTCAATGGCAGCTATGAGTGTCCGCATATTTCTTTATCATGGGCAGTGTCGTGGAAGTCCGGAACAAGGTTGTATTCAATGCAAAGTATATTGCCGGCATACAGGACATTATTTGAGCAGCTAATGTAATGACCCGCTTGGTCATTTTTCCTTTTTGAACCTCTTTCCCCTAAATAAAGCTTCATGTGCTTGCTTTAGCTAATTTACGACTTGCAGGGACGGTTAGTTCGGAATTTGGAAGAGTTTTGGGTGAAATAGGCCCATTTTATTCCTTAGTATTTTCTTAAAGGAATAAGTTTGACTTTGGCCAACATTTTGAGGAAACGAACTCGGATTCGTAATTTGACGGTGCTGGAGGGTCCGTAGGAAAATATGGGACCTGGGTGTATGTCCGGAATCGAATTCCGAGTTTCCTAGCCCAAGTAATGAGTTTTTATTAGAAATTGTTAATCTAAAGTTTTAAGGATTTAAAGAAACTAATTAATGATTGATTTCCTAGGTATCGGGTTCGTATTTTGGTTCTGAAGCCCAGTACAGGTCCGAAATATAAATTTAAGACTTGCATGTAAATATTTGATGTCAATCCGAGTAGTTTTAGGGCATTTTGGCTCGTTGGAGAAAAATTAAGAACATGAAGTTCATACCTGTGATTCATTTGGTTTTAGGGGGAATTTCTAGATTTAGCGTTGTTTCGGGTGTTCCGAAGGTTCGAGTAGGTCCTTCTTGTGATTTTAGACTTGTCTTTATGTTCGGGCGAGGTCCTAGATCCCCGAGCGTCAATAGGATGAGACTCGAGTGAAGTGGAAAATTTGAGAAGGGCTGAAGGATTGCTCCTTCTGTCATAACCACATCTGCGGTTCTTGGACCGCAAATGCGGTTCTCCTATCGCAGAAGTGGCCCAGGGCGGGCCAGGCCAGAAACCGCAGCTACATCTTCGCATGCGGTCTGGAGACTAAAGATGCGGTCCCAGCCCCTTGGCCCCTTTTTCTCAGATGCGGCCCCTTCTTCGCAGATGCGGAAATCGCTGGGTAGTGAGGTTCATTTAATACGGGCTCAAAGTCATTTTTATCACATTTCCACTCCTCCTTTGGGAGACTTGAGAGCTTTTGAAAGAAGGACTTCACCTAGCACCTTGAGGTAAGTGTGTGTTACCTATTTCTAGTTCAATATCATTTTCTTAGGTAGATTAAACACAAGTATAGGTGAAATCTTGGGGTTAAAGCAAAAACCTAGGATTTTAATAAAACTGGGATTTAACCACGAAATTTGTTATGGAATTAATTAGAAATCATATATTAGAGATCCTAAGGTTGTAGAGAATAGCTTCCTTCAAAAAATATCAGAATCCGGGCACAAGGGCCCGGGGTCAGATTTTAGGAAAACTTGCGTTAATTTATCACATTTCCACTCCTCCTTCGGGCGATTTGGGAGCTTTTGAAAGAAGGACTTCACCTAGCACCTTGAGGTAAGTGTGTATTACCTATTTCTAGTTCAATATCATTTTCTTAGGTAGATTAAACACAAGTATAGGTGAAATCTTGGGTTTAGAGCAAAAACCTAGGATTTTAATAAAACTTGGATTTAACCATGAAATTTGTTATGGAATTAATTAGAAATCATATATTAGAGATCCTTAGGTTGTAGAGAACAACTTCCTTCGAAAAACTTCAGAATCCGGGCACATGGACCCAGGGTCATATTTTAGGAAAACTTGCGTTAATGGTTGGAAAATTGCTTAAGTAGCTAGAATTCAATCTTGTGAGTCTATATTAACTAGCTCTTACTTTGTTTAACCAGTTTGGGATCGTTCGGCTACGAATTGAGGGCTTGGACTCGTTATTAGTATTGGAAGTGCACTTTGGAGCGAGGTGAGTCTCCTTTCTAACCTCGAAAGATGGAATTGTCCCCATAGGTATAATAATTGAATAAATGGCCACTATATGTTGGGGCTACATACGCACTAGTTGACGAGAGTTCGTGCGTAGCTACTAATATGCTAAGTCCGGGTAGTCTAGAACCCATAAGCATGCTCTATGTGATTTACTTGTAACTTGATTCTTAAATTCTGATTCTTATAAGCCATGTTGATTAAATTAAATGAGACTAGTGGTAGGAATCTTATTTTTCCTTGGCCTTTTAAAGAGAAATTGAACATACCTGTGAATAATTGTTCTAAAGCTATGTATTGTTGTCTGCCTGTTGCTGTGTTTAATTATGTTTGATCGCGTTGCATGGTCGATTCGCGAGCGGGGTAATAGATGAATCTATTGTTTGAGACGTACGATTACGTCCCTCGGTATTACTAACGCATGTTCTTCTTAGTAATTTTCTTTGTGGATTGGGCTTCATATCTGCTTGATATTCATAATATTGGGATAGGAACTGTTATTATACGCTCATTAATGCTTAATACTTGTGATATTCCGGCTTATTATAAATTCTTTTTCATATTATTTGACCCTAGTAGGTATCAAGTCGACCTCTCGTCTCTACTTCTTCGAGACTAGTCGGAATACTTACTCGGTACATATTGTTTATATACTCATACTACACTTCTGTACTTAATTGTACAGGGTCTGAGGCAGGTGTATCTGGCTATCAGTCTGTTGTGCATCTCTATGCGGACTCGAGGCCTCTCTGGTGAGTTGCTTCCCTTCCATGTCGTTCAACAGCCTAAAGAAGTCTTCTTTATGTCTTTTTTTGTCTATTCTATTTCGAATAATAGGATAGTGTGATTCTTTTGTATATTCTACTAGTTTCCCACAACTTGTGACACCAGGTCTTGGCACACATATTAGTAGACTGTATTATTTTGGGGATGTATGATTATCATGATTTTATTCATCATTTCTGATTTATCTCCAACTTAAAGAACTATTTTAACTATTTTGGGATAAATGTAACTAAAAATTTAGTTAGCATTTTCCGCGTTGGCTTGCGTAGCGATGACGTTGGGCGCCATCATGACCTGATATTGAATTGGGTCGTGATAATATGGTATCAGAGCACTAGGTTCACGTAGGCCTCACAAGTCATGGGAAAACCTAATAGAGTCTTGTAGCACGGCACGGAGACGTTTGTATTTATCTTCAAACGGCTATAAGGTGTTAGGAAGAACTATTCTTTATTCATTCCTATTGTACAGTGGTTGGTATACTATATTTCCCTCTTCTATTCTCTCACAGATGGTGAGGACACACATGACCGATGTTCCAGACCCGGGCGGAGCCGCTCCCCCCATTTCTAGAAGTGGAGGCAGAGGCTGGGGGAGGGTACCTGCCCCTAGTAGGGGATGAGGTCATCCCAGAGCTATTCCAGTAGTACCACCAATAGATCCCGTCGGAGATCCTACTATCGAGGAGCAAGGCGAGGTACCCACAGCTGAGCCTACCCCAGTACACTTTATGACAACACCGAGATTTCAGGAGGTTATGGGTCGTATTCTTCGGTTCATGGATTCTATGACTCAGGCTGGTTCATTTCCAGCAGATCTGGCCACCTTACAGGCAGGAGGGGGAGCATAGACCCCTACTGCTCAGGCTCCTAGACATGCAGCTGCAGTATATTATACTTTGGGTGCACTACCCGCGGATGGGGCTCAGCCAGTTACTGCAGTGGCACCCCAAACCAGGCCAGTTGTAGAGGGCAATCCGTAGAAGTTATTGGATAGATGGACTAGGCTTTACCCTTCGGTCTTTGGGGGCGAGCTTTATGAGGATGCCTAAGACTTCACTGATAGGTGCAGGTAAAGACCGTACAACATGAGGATATTGGAGTTGCACAGAGTTGACTTCACTACTTTTCAGCTTGAGGGCAGGGCCCGTAGGTGGTGGAAGTCCTATGTTCTTGACATGCCAGCAGGATCTCCTCCAATCACTTGGGGTCAGTTTTCACAGTTATTCTTGGATAGTTACATTCCCCCCCTCTGAGAGGGAAGAGCTACGGTATCAGTTTGAGCATCTTGAGCAGGTTCAGATATCTGTGACCGATTATGAGGCGAGGTTTTCTGAGTTGTCTCACCATGCACTTATGATACTTCCCACAGATATAGAGAGAGTGCAGAGGTTTGTTGTGGGGTTGCACCCAGGTATTCGATCTGGTGTGGCACGAGAGATAGAGATAGATATAGAGCATCAGCTAGTGGTTGAGATTTCTCACAGGATTAAGAGGTATTGCCAGAGGGGTAGGGAGAAAATGCAGCAGGATAAGAAGGCCATATTTTCGGGAGAGTTCAAAGGTGCCCTATCTAGAAATAGAGGTCACTTTGGAAGGGGTCATCCCAGCAGACCCCCGCATTCAGCACCACCACCCCTTCCCCGAGGTGCTCCAATGAGACCTTATTTTAGTGCGATGCGGAAGAGTTCTTACCACCCACCAGTTGTTCAGGGTTCCTCCGGCAGGTATTCTGATTATTATGGTTCATCTAGTGCTTACTTCCGTGTCATGCCAGATAGTTCATATCTCCCACTAGCCATCCAGGGATCCTCCAGTAGGTATTCAGGTCAGCAGGCTAAGATTTTAGGGCAGCAAGCTATATTACCGAGGGTATGCTACGAGTATGGATATTCGGGTCACATGAAGAGGACCTGCCCCTAACTTTGAGGCAAGACAGTGCAGCAGGGTCAGCAGCCCCAGATTTTAGTGCCAGCTGCCCAGCCACCTAGAGGTGGAGGGAAAGCCGATAGGGTCCATCCTAGAGGTGGAGGCCAGGTAGGGAGAGGTCAGCCAACTACTGCTCAGTCGGGAGGAGGCCAGCGAGCTGGCGCTCCAGCTAGATTTTATGCCCTTTTGCCCAGAGCAGATGCATTTGCCTCAAATGCCATCATTACAAGTATTATTCCCGTCTGCAGTAGAGATGCTTCAGTATTATTTGATCCATGTTCCACCTATTCCTATGTATCATCGTTGTTTGCTCGATTCTTGGTTATTCCTCCTACACCTTTGGGCACTCCTGTTCATGTGTCCACTCCTGTGGACGATTCTGTGGTTATAGATCGGGTCTACCAGTCCTGTGTGGTTACATTCTGTAGTTTCGAGACTAGGGCAGATCTCTTGTTTCTAGATATGATCGATTTTGAGGTCATCTTAGGCATGGATTGGTTATCTACATATCACGCCGTCCTACATTGCCATGCCAAGACTATTTCACTAGTGATGCTAGGGTTGACGAGGTTAGAGTGTAAGGGTTCCACGGTTGATACCCCCAGTAAGGTTATTTCTTTCTTGAAAGCTCGATGTATGGTCAAGAAGTGGTGTTTGGACTATCTAGCTTATGTTCGAGACACCATCATAGAGTCTCCGTCAATTGATTTGGTTCTTGTAGTCCGAGAGTTCACCGATGTATTTCCTTCTGATCTTTCAAGCATGCTACCGGATCGTAATATTGATTTCTGTATCAATCTGTATCTAGGCACCCAGCCTATATCTATTCCACCGTATTGTATGGATCCTAAGGAGTTGAAGGAACAGCTTGAGGAGTTGTTAGCGAAAGGGTTTATTAAACCTAGTGTATCTCCTTGGGGTGCACCAGTGTTATTTGTGAAGAAGAAGGACGGAACTATGTAGATGTGCGTTGACTGCCGCCAGCTGAACAAAGTCACCATCAAGAACAAGTATTTGTTGCCTTGTATCGTAGATGTTTTCGACCAGTTGCAGGGTGCGAGAGTGTTCTCTAAGATAGACTTGAGGTCAGGGTACCATCAACTGAATATTCGGGAAGGAGATGTTTCGAAGACTGCATTTCGGACTAGATACAACCATTATGAGTTTTTGGTGATGTCCTGCGGCTTGACTAATGCCCCAGAAGCATTTATCGATTTGATGAACATCGTGTTCAGGCCTTATATTGATTCATTTTGTTATTGTCTTAATTGATGACATCTTGATATATTCTCGCAGCCTAGGAGAGCACGAGCATCATTTGAGAGTGGTGCTTCAGACCTTGCGGGAATAGAAGCTATATGCTAAGTTCTCCAAGTATGAGTTTTGGCTAGAGTCAGTGGCATTCTTGGGACATATTGTATCAAGAGATGGTATTAAGATGGATCCTAAGAAGATTGAAGCATTTTAGAGTTGGTCACGTCCTTCCTCAGTGACCAAGATCAGGACTTTCCTGCGGTTAACAAGTTATTACAGGCGATTCATGCAGGGTTTTTCATCTACTGTGTCATATTTGACTAGATTGACCCAGAAGGGTGCCCCTTTTCATTGGTCCGATGATTGTGAGGAGAGATTTCAGAAGCTCAAGACAGCTTTGACTATGGCACCAGTTATTTGTTGCCTTCTGGTTCAGGGATGTATACACTATATTGTGACACTTCACGCGTTGGCTTGGGATGTGTATTGATTCAAGAGGGGTAAGTTATTGCATATGCCTCACGTCAGCTAAAGGTTCATGAGAAGAATTATCCTGTACACGATCTGGAGTTGGCCGCGATTGTTCGTGCTCTTAAGATATAGAGGCATTACCTGTATGGGGAGTCATGTGAGGTTTATACCGACTATCTCAGTTTGCATCATTTTGTTCAAGTAGAGGGATCTTAATTTGAGGCAGCGTATGTGGCTTGAGTTACTAAAGGATTATGACATGACCATTCTCTATCATTCGGGCAAGGCAAAGTGATCGCGGATGCCTTAAGCTGGAAGTCAGAAAGTATGGGTAGCTTGGCATTCATTCCAACAGATGAGAGGCCACTAGCTTGGGACATTCAGTCCTTGGCTAACAGACTAGTGAGGTTGGACATTTTGCCCAATCAGGTTATTGCATGTATGGTTGCTCTGTCTACATTACTGGGGGAGATAAATGTCTGACAGTTTGATGATCCAAATTTGGCGGTTCTCAGAGAGATGGCGCTTCAGGGAGGTTTCTATTGGCAAAGATGGTATTTTGCGGCTTCAAGGTCGTCTATGTGTTCCTAATGCTGATGGTCTTAGGGATAGGATACTAGAGAAGGCACAAAGTTCGCGGTATTCCATCCACCCGGGGGCTATGAAGATGTATCGTGACTTGAGGCAGCATTACCAATGGCGAAGGATGAAGAAAGATAAAGTGGAGTACGTGGCTAGGTGTTTGAAATGTTGGACTTTAGTACTACTCAGTTGGATGAGAGTTTAGGTTATAAGGAGGAGCCAGTTGCCATTATTGACAGGCAGGATCTCTAGTTGAGATCCAGGATCTCTAGTCGAAGAGTTGGGCAAACACCAAAAAAACTCAAAAAGTCTTTAACGAGGAAAAATAAAGCCAATATTAGAGGTCATACCAACCCAATGCGTTAGAGCCACTATCACCAACCCATACTAAAGGTCGTACCGACCCAATGCATAAGTACCACTATCACCAGCCCATATTAGAGGTCGTACCGACCCAATACGTAAGAGCGACTATCGCCAGCCCATAACAAAGGTTGTATCGACCTAATAAGTAAGAGCCACTATCGCCAGCACATATTAAAGGTCGTACCGACCCAATGTGTAAGAGCTACTATCGCCAACCCATATTAAAGGTCGTACCGACCCAATGCGTAAGAGCCACTGTCTCCAGCCTAAAATTAAAGGTTGTACCGACCTAATGCATAAGAGGCTTTGGGCCATCTTGAAATTCAAAGAAAACTTGAGGGTCACGAGCTCGAGTCGATATCCGACTTGAAGACAGAGCCCGAAATAGTTAACTAAAAAATACATAAGGGCAAATATGTAAGAGCCACTATCGCCAGCCTAAATTAAACTAAAGGCCGTACCGACCCAAATGCATAAAAGCCATTGTCTCCAGCTTAAGTTAAAAGTTGGTGCCGACCAAATGTGCAAAGGCCTACGGGCCAGCATAACAAGCTTCAGGGCCAAATTATATACCCAAGGGTCATTACTCGAAGTCCAGTTCATCTGGCTTAAGAAAAGGGAATTGCATAAAAAATAAAACACACACATATATATATATACATATACATATACATACATTCAAATCTCCAATCTTTATGTTCTTTAAAAGCACTATACACGAAATTAGAAAAGAAAGGCCTAATCTACGTCCCCCTCAGGGACTATGGCGCGTCGGCCTCTTTTTCGCTATCTTCAACATTAGACAAAAGGAACATAGCATCATATCCGTCCGCCTTCGCCTGCTTTATCTCTTCCGAGAGATCGAAGCCCCTGGCATGGATCACCTCGAGGGTTTCTCTCCAAGATTTACACTAAACATATTTTTTGCTCCTACTCTCTTGGTTGAGCGCCCCCCTCAGCTCAGCACAAGCATCGGTATCATTCCTTAAATAGATGACCACTTTCTTATCAGCCTTAGTCTAGATCGCTTCAACTTCAGCTCAGCCATCCACAATTTCTGCCTTCATCTTCAGAAGCTCAGACTCGATCCTTGAAATCATGTCTGTTCGAACCAAGATATTCTCATGAGCGTTGCAAAGTTGCACTTCGAGGGTGGAAACCTTGGCCAAAGCATCTTTCTTAGACGCAACTTGGGTGTCCACCTAAGCCTTTAGCTCATCGTGCTCGTACTTGGCTTGACCAACTTCGCTCCAAAGGCGTTCCAGGTCCTCCGTCTTTTTCTGCAACATTAGCCTCAGAAGATAGAAAAAGAAACATGCACTCCCTTAAAACAAATATTACTTGCTCCTCGAGGTAGCTTTCATAGTTCAGACTTCGACTCGCCTCATACCGCAAGTGTGCCAACTCGTCTTCCCTTTCATCGCAAAGAATCCTGAGGGATTTTTCCCCATCCACCGCTTTTCACAGCCTGGTCTCACAATGAAGCAACTCATACTTGAGCTTGTTAAAATCCTATGAAAGAGAAACTCGATAATAGAGTAAAAATTGTAAAAACTATAAAAACCAAACGATCAGCCAAAACTCACACAGAGTAGAGCCGTTGAGATTACTCAAAAGCTGAGCGCATATCTACTAGTCTAGCTCCATCAACCCTAGTAGAACCGCTCTCGGTTGGGATATAATCGCTCGATATAAGCGGCCCCTGGCTTCGAACATCTGTCGAAGTACCTTCAACAGGAGAACAAGTCGGTATCCGAGAACCCTCGTTCCTCGAGGTACCTTAGATGAGAAAAAAAGACGACAGCGGAGAAGGGATCATTTTTCTAAATCCATAGATCTAGAGCGTTGTAGGCTCGATTGATACACCCTCTCTGAGCCTCCGTGCTGGACTCATCTTGATATAATCATCGTCTCCCTGCGAAGGCCCTTTCTGCTTATTGTTATTATCCCTCAGCCCCAAAGCTAACAATCCTTCTTACTCTCCGAGGGGCACGATCTCACCTCAAAGAACTCCCAATGCCTATGATAACGGAGTTAGTATGTATAACCATATAGCACGTACCATGGTGTTTTGCCTCTCATATACCCTTAGACAAGGCCTGCCACTTACGCTCATTGTAAGTCCAGTGGGTCGCCAATTTCCAAGCCCAATTCGTCAGGTTGGGGACCTCGTAGGACATCCATGGAATTGCTTCAAAAAGGGAAAGAAAGGCACATTTACGGAGTCCACCTCCGCCATAAGCAAAATAATAAAGGTACATGTGTACCACTTACGTGTAAAATTCCATTCCTCAAGGAATGCAAGAAACTCCACAAGGATAATATCAACAATCCGTACTCAGAAGAATCGGATCATCCATCCCCGATCCTTATTTTCTTTATCATCAACAACAAAGGGCGTAGTGGATCTGCATCATAAGGTTAGTAGACCTCGGTGGTGAAAAGGTCAGTACAGTCTAATGAGATTGATAAGGGTGAACTCAAGACCTACTTCTTCCGCAAAGAACCTCATCATCAATATTATCCTCCAAAATTACGGATGAACCTGTGCCAAGGCAACTTGGTACTTTCGATAGAAGCCGAGAACGACCCTATCAATGAGTCCCAGCATAAAGGGGTATGTGTCTACGTTCAAAAAACCCTCGACATGATCCATGATACTCTCCTCCGGGGAAGGTACCTACAGTACTACCCTTTTGCCCCATCCACAATCTTTCCTCACTATCTCAAGGTGCCCTTCTCATATTAAAGAAATAATCTTCGAGGCATACTCCCAATGACTCCGAACATTGGGAGGTTTTTCTGACGGAAAGTCCCCCTCAAAACAAAATGTCCCGAGGTTAACTCACCTGGCACCAGCGGCGCACTACCAACCAGGCAGGAACCAGAGGCGGAACTCCTTTCTCCTTTCCGAGGGGACCGTGGCGCAGCAGCCATAACTGTGGTAAAACTAGGGAATTGGAGCGGTAATTTGAACAAGGTCTTCAAAGTTGAAATGGTACCGGACCTAACGTAGGAATGAAGAACTCTATGAAGGAGGATAACTACTCAGAATAGCAAAATCCTTAAAGGAGGGAAGAAAACCAAATATATAGAGAAAGCGGTGATTGTCCGCCTTCCTCAAAGGCCAATTTAAAATGTTGACTAAGACATTTTCATTTTGGGAAGATGTACCAGTGGGATTCCCTCTGTTTTTCATAACAAGGTCATGCAATTAATGCCACCGTATAATGTTTTAGGGATAAAAAACCTGTGCATCAGCAAGACTCGATATGGTACCTAATCTCGAGGATCTCTATCAAAGAGAAGATAGGCTCTAAGGAGCCATTGATATCATTACAAGCCTCGAGATGGCACCTGATCTCGAGGATCTCTATCAAAGAGAAGATAGACTCTAAGGAGCCATTGGCATCATTACAAGCCTCGAGATGGTACCTGATCTTGAGGACCTCTGTCAATAAGAAGATAGGCTCTAAGGAGCCATTGACATCATTACAAGCCTCAAGATGGTACTCGATCTTGAGGATCTGTGTCAAAAAGAAGATACACTCTAAAAATCTATTCATACTAGCCGACCTTGAGGTTGTACCCTACCTCGAGGATTTCTGCTATTGCAAATACGGGTCATTTACCTAATCCTCTAGTCCTCGAGATACCTGAGCCCGAGATAATTTCACTCGGAAACTACTAATAAATCCTTAGGTCTATTTCTCACCTTCGGATGAAGTTAAATGCCTTCTCGGTTACTTTAATCATGGGGCTATCCGAGTCCAGGTGTACCCTCATTCAGGATCATATCTATAATGCCTTAAGTCTATATTCTCTCTAAGTTCAAAGCATTTTTTTAGGTTACCTGAGCTCGACCAAATTCTCACTCGGGTACTGCCTTTGAAATCCTAAGGGTTATCTTTATTCTCTAGCATCCAAGCAAGTTCCCCCTCGAGGAATATCAATGGGGTCTTATCATTCTACTCAAAGAAACGTGAGGACTATCTATATACGGTAAAAATTAGTGGTCGGATTTTATGGTCATTAAGGCACCTCATAAAGACCGCCCCCAGAGGACTCGAAGCTCAGCTTGGGGTTTCGACCCCGAGGGTTCTCAATGGTCGACATTGGGGCAGTGCAAACCAGCTGCTACGGTGAATCAATGTGAGGTTCCCAAAGAACGTGACTACAGCTAACAAAGTCTATTAGGCTAGTTCAAACTCGTATCATGGCATTAAATGGTTGTACCAACCTCATATATTTGTAATAAATGCATTTGTATTGTGTTGGGATTCCCTCTCATATATAAAGGGGATCCTTGTCATTTTATAGGGGAGATCTGATACACAATATTGAATATACTAGAACATTCTCTCTGCTCTCTAACTCAACATATTCTCTTGATTTCACTGCTTATATTTATTGCTTATATTCATAGCGTTCTATTTAATGTTCTTCATTTATTGACCATTATTGGTCATAAAAGGCTTCCATCAAGGTTGTTATAACTGTTAATCCTCCATCGACTACCCTTGATAGGGCATCCGAATCGACCTCGAGGCCCCGAAAACACAAGCTCGATGCCCCCGATTTCCCGCCATTCGGTTTCATTATTATGTCATTTTGAACCTATTATCTTATTTTCTAGTCTTTCACTTAGCATATATTGCCTAACAACTTGCATAAAAATAGATCACATATTTTTAGAACCACAAAATCAAATCTAATGGTAATTACCATTTTCAAGGTAAACAAGCTGGGTGTAGTAAATAATAAAATTTAAAGAATAATTTGGTGAAAGTAAAACCTGCACTTTAAGGGATACATGGTGAAAATAGTAGTCAACATGCACAATATATCTTTTTTAGCTAAAACTAGTGTTTAATTGATCATCCTTTGTCATCTTTATGTGCAACCACTAAATTATAACTATTCTGTTGATAATTAATGTACAATATTGTAACAACTCGGCCGGTCGTTTTGAGAGATGTAGCCCCATTCCCCATCTTTTGCTCATTTTGTATTCTACAGTTGTTATATGACTTATCGGGTTAGTTGGTTCGGGTCCGGAGAGATTTTAGAGTGAATTGAGACACTTCATCTCTTAATTGAAAGCTTAAGTTTGAAAAATTGATTGGCTGTTGACTTATATGTAAACAGCCTCGGATTTTAATTTTTATGGTTATGTTAACTCCATTTGATAATTTTGGACTTAGGAGCTTTTCCGGATTGTGATTTGGAGGTCCGTAGTAGAATTAGGCTTGAAATATCAAAAGTTGGAATTTTAGAAAGATTGATTGGGAGTGGACCTTTTTAAATCGGGGTCGGATTGGATTTCCAGAAGTTGGAGTAGGTTTGTGGTGTGATTTATGACTTATGTGAAAAGTTTTAGGTCAATCAAACGTGTTTTGATCGGTATCAGCATCATTTATAGAATTTGGAACTTTCAAAGTTCATTAGGAATGAATTCGTGAGCAATTCATATTTTTTATGTGGTTTGAGATGATTTGAGTGTTCGACTAAGTTCGCACGATATTTTGAGACTTGATGGTATTTTTGGCTGAGGTCCCGGAGAACTGGAGTGAGTTTCGGGTGGTTAACGGATCATTTTTAGACTTTGCTTGTTTGCTGATAACTGCTTGTGTACTTATTCTGATTTCATCTTACGCATTCGTGAGAGGGGTCTTGCATTCGCCAAAGGTGTCTGTGGGCTGAGTAATTTTGTTCTTCACATTCGAGAAGTAGATGACACGAACACGAATGCGAAGGTTTGGGCTGAGAAAGCATTGCAAACGCGTAAGTGGTGATGCATTCGCGAAAAGGTATTGAAGCAGTTAGGGACCCCAGGCTCTTGGTCTAAGTATTCGCAGTGCAGTGGTCGTGTTCACGATGAGTGGATTTGGAAAAGGTTTACGTGCACAAAGTTGGGGTCGCGTTCACTAAGGGTTAATCTGAGGAGCAGTCAAAAAGGTCTACGTGAATGCAAGAGAAAGGTCGCGTTCGCGATGAAGGTATCTCTAGGTAGATTTAAAGATTCAAAATGAAAGTTTCGAGTTCATATTATAAAATTGAAGTGAGAGTCGGTAGAAGGCAATTTTGAGAGATTCTTGTGTGGGTATGGGGTAAGTAATTCCTATTTGGTAAAATTACATGATTATTCCTTTAATTCCATCATCTAATTTGTGGTTTTGGGGTGGAAATTGTGGAATATGAGGAAGAGTTCTTGGGCTAAAATTTTGAAGTTTTTAATGGGATTTTGTTTTCAGATTTGAGTAAATTTGGTATGGTAAAACTCGTGATTGAATGTGCTTTTGGGTTTTGGACTTTTGTCGGATTTCGAGATAGGGACTCGGGGGCCGGGTTTGAGCTGATTTCGGATTTTGCAATAATTTTGTATTTTTCTTATGAAATTGATTCCTTTAGCCTATATTGATTGTCTTGTACTAATTGTAGCTAGATTTAGGACGTTTGGAGATAGATTTGAGAGGCAAAGACATTTTCGGGTAGAGTTTTACTCGGATTGAGGCATGTAATAGTTCTAAATCTGGTCCTTAGGGTATGAAACCTCGGATTTTGTGTTATGGGATTGTTTTGGATGTGACGCACATGCTAGGTGATGGGCATATGGATGTGCACTTTGGGAATTGTGACCTCATCTGTTCTGTGAAATTGTAAAGTTGAATAAATTATTGTTAGCTATATGGTCCCTATGTGTCATAGAAATTTTACCGTAATTCATGTCAGAAATCATGTTTAGGCTATGTGTTGGTACTATTGGAACCCATAGAGGCCGTTTTACCTATGGAATTACCTGCTAAATTCCATTTGTACTCAGTCTCAGTTTTACTTGCATATCATATCTTAGTCTCTGTTATTCTTATTGATACATCCTGTTATTGCTGTTTGGGCTGATTTTTCTAATTTTTTGAGAGCCCGAGAGACTGGAGAGATTGATGAGTGAGTGAGGATGAGGGTCTGATTGTGAGGATATTTATGGGATCGGGTTGCACACCGCAGCATGTTTCATTGATTTAAGTCATGATTGGCTTCATATAGTGCTTGGGTCGTAGGAGCTCCTGCGGAGTTTGTACACACCTGCAATAAGCGCAGGTACCTACTGAGTGCTAGTATCGAGTGCTGAGTGATCCTGAGGAATGAGTGACTATGAGGAATGAGTGATTGTGAGGTTGGAGTGAATGGGGAAACTGAGTGATTGTTGCCTTAAGAGGTTGTATATGATTTCATTGTTGTTGCACATAGATGCCTTATATCACTGTTTTGAAAACTTCTGAAAGATATTTTTATTCGATTTTACTTAAACTTGGCATAAACAAATGATTTGACTTGATTTCCCGGATTTGAGAAGCATGTCTATTTTTCCTTGTTAAGACTATTGAAATAAATTATGATTATGTTGTTCGTCACTATCTTTCAGTTTCTTATTTATTATTGTTACTTACTGAGTTGGTTGTACTCACGCTACACCCTACACTTTGTGTGCAGATCCAGGAGTTTCTTGTCGCTGAGGGTGTTGATAGTTCTCGTAGCTGACCGTTCGAGATAGCAAGGTAGCTACCAGGCATTCACATACCTTGTTTTCTCCTTCCTTATCTTTTCTTTCATTGTATTTGGATCCAAAATGTTATAGCTGCTTCATTTTTAGACTGATTAAGTATAGATGCTCATGACTTAGTAACCACTGATATTGGGAAATATTTTTCCACACTTGTGTTTTGGGTTTTACCCTTGTCTATGAAAACCTTTGCTATTCTAAAATTTCTTATTTCACTTTCTGTTAAAATTTGGAAGTATTTTGGAAATTGTCGGCTTGCCTAGTACCATCAATAGGCGCCATCACGACAGGTTCAGATTTGAGTTGTGACAAGTTGGTATTAGAGTCTAGGTTACATAGGTATCATGAGTCATGAGCAGGTTTAGTAGAGTCTTGTGGATCGGTACGGAGACATATTTACTTATCTTCGAGAGGCCGATGAACCTTTAGGAAACTTCACATTCTTGAATTCTTGTCGTGCAAATCTGTTGATTCTGGTAACTGAACTTATGTTATTCTGTTCTCTCACAGATGGTGAGGACACGTACTACTAGACAGGATGGATAGCCACCAGTACCACCAGTTAGGTTCGCGAGAGGCCGAGGTCGTGGTAGAGGCTACAGTAATGGTAGAGGTGCAGCTCGTACAACAACTAGGGAAGCACCTACATATCTACCAGTTGCCCCAGTTCAGGGGCAGGTCCCAGTTGTGGATGTATCAGTGGGGCCAGATCAGGCACTGCCCGTTCCCATGGTGATTCCAAGCCTTCAGGAGGCCTTAGCTCAGATTCTGGTCATGTGCACCAGTATTGCTCAGGCGATCTCTGTTCAGACCGAAACACCCACTTCTCAGGTTGAGGAAGTTACAACGACTCTAGTCGCATGCACACAAAAGCAGGTGATGCAAGGACTTCAGACACCAAGGGCACTACCATCCCAGCCGGTTGCATCTGCTCTAGCCAATGTGGTTCCTACTATACTGAGGATGAGCAGGAGAGACTAGAGAGGTTTGGGAGGCTCAGGATCTCATCTTTCAGTGTGGTAGAGTCGGAGGATACCTAGGCTTCTTGGACAGGTGTGAGCGGATTCTTTTCACTGCCGATATTCTAGAGACCATTGGGGTCTTGTTCACTACTTTTCAGTTCACTGGGGCTGCTTTTAGTTGGTGTTAGGATTATAAGAGACGCATACAGGATTGTGTAGCACCACTTACTTGGTAGGAGTTTTCTATCCTCTTTTTGGAGAAGTTTATGTTGCAGTCTCACAGAGAGGAGTTGTGCAGATAGTTTGAGTAGTTACGTCTATGTCTGTGATACATTGTGGGATGAGGTTTTTAGAGTTGGCTCGTCATGCAGTTTCGTTGGTCCCCACTAACAAAGAGAGGATTAGGAGGTTTATTGATGGCCTCACATTTCAGTTGCAGTTGCTTATGAGTAGAGAGAGGGTATTTGGTGTTACTTTTGATGAGGTTGTTGATATTGCCCGGAAGATTGAGATGGTCCGAAGTCAGGAGCGGGTTAAGAGGGAGGCCAAGAGGTCTCATGGATTAGGTGGATTTAGTGGTGTTCCTTTTGGAGGTCAATTCTACCATGGCAGGGGCTGTCCTTTCAGGCATGCTCAGACGACTTGCCTAGTTTACCGTGGTGCATCATCTGAACTTGGTTCACATAGTTCTCATCAAGGTCACTCATCTCTAAGTGGTCTTCCAGCTTAGAGTTCGTCCTACGCTCCATCGGTTCATGGCTCATCGATGTCGGGTCCTTTTACCAGTTATCCAAGTGCCCGGGGCTCCCTTTAGTCCCCATCACCAGCACCAAAATGTTGTTTTGAGTGCGGAGAGTTTGGGCATTTGTGGAGGTAGTGTCCTCATCGTCAGGGAGGTCCAGTGCAGAAGAGGAGCCAGGATGCGTCTTCTACACCTAAGGCTGTTCAAAACCGAACCAAAACCAAAGACCGAACCGCAAAAGTGGCTTAATGGGTTATCGGTTTAACGGATAGGGAACGGGTTGAAATTTTATTATTAACGGCTTATCGGTTCGGTGGCGGATTACTCAATTTTCTTATCGGATAAACCGCTAAAATTCCCTTCCATAGTTTTTTTCCTGTCAATGAATTATTAATTTGGAACCTCATCTCTTACAGACAATTGAATTATGATGGAGATAGCTTGCTTCTATCTCTTAATGCTTACTGATATATACTATGTGAATTTGTATGTATGTACTTGTATACTCTGTGTGCATTTGTGCCTTGCTTCACCAGGAACTAATTCACTGTCAACCACTTAATACATTTCAAGCTCTAGCTTGTCGCTCAAGTGTCTCAACTTATAAATGTTCAATTGTATTTTTTCAATTGCTGATAGTTACTGGAGATGGAAAATAAGGCAGCGGCATTTGCACAATAGTTGGGTACTGCCTAAGCTGCAGGACAAAAATGAGATAAATTGTCAAGAGTTCAGACTTTTAGGTGAAGATAGAATATTCGATAATTGAACTCATAACTAGTATGGCTCTGAAAATGAGATTCTTGGGTAGGATGTTGATATAGACACAACAGATTGGAAGGACAACTAGGCCGATAAACTGCCTGATAGTTGTCCGATAATAGCTAAACTGATACCAATCCGCCTGATATCTTATCGGGTGGCTAGCGGATTAATACATTTAAAAGCCAATAAGCCAAAATGTTAATAGTAAATAACCGCATGATCCACCCGATAAGCAGAACTATCTACATCAGTTGATACACCACCTGCCCAGCTGGCTCGGGGTGGGCCCCAGTCAGCTAGAGGTCGCCCTAGATAGGGAGGTCGATCAGGTGGCAGTCAGGTCTTATTTAATGCTCTTCCCGCCAGACCAGATTCCATTGCTTCAGATGTAGTGATCACTGGTATTGTATTAGTTTTCCACAGGGATGCCTCTGTATTATTTTATCTTGGTTCCACTTATTCATATCTATCATCATATTTTGCTTATTATTTGGATATGCCCTGTGAGTCTCTAGTTTCATCCGTTTATGTATCTATACCAATGGGCGATACTATTATTGTGAAATGCGTATATCGACCGTGTGTAGTGACTGTTGGAAGATTGGAGACTAGATTTGATCTATTGTTTTTTAGTATGGTTAATTTCGATGTGATCTTGGGTATGAACTAGTTGTCTCCATGTCATGATATTTTGGATTTTCATGCTAAGATGGTTATGTTGGTGATCTCGGGATTGCCACGGGTTGAGTGGCGAGGTTCTCTAGACTTCCCAGTAGAGTGATTTTATATTTGTATGACCAGCAAATGGTTGGGAAGGGTTGCTTATATTATTTGGCCTTTGTGAGGTATGTTGGTGTTGATACCTCTACTATTGATTCTATTTCGATGGTGCAAGATTTTCTGGATGTGTTTCATGTAGACCTGACAAGCATACTGCACGGTGGGGACATTAATTTTGGTGTTGACTTGGTGTCGGGCACTCAACCTATTTCTATTCCTCCATACCATATGGCATCGATTGAGTTAAAGGAGTTAAAGAAGTGGCTTTAGGAACTCCTTGAAAATGAATTTATTAGGCCTAGTGTGTCATCTTGGAGTGCACTGGTTCTGTTTGTGAAGAATAAGGATGGTACTATAAGAATGTGCATTGATTATAGGCAGTTGAACATAGTCACAATAAAGAACAAGTATCATTTTCCGCGTATTTCTAATCTATTTGACCAGCTTCAGGGAGCGAGGGTGTTCTCCAAGATTGATTTGAGGTCAGGTTATCACCAGTTGAAGAGTCGAGACTCAGATATTCTTAAGACAGTTTTCAGGACCCGTCATGGTCATTATGAGTTCTTTGTGATGTCTTTTGGGCTGACCAATGCCCATCAACGTTCATGCATCTGATGAATAGTTTATTTTAGCCTTATCTCGACTCATTTGTTATTGTGTCCATTGATGATATCCTGGTGTAATTTCGTAGACAGGAGGAGCATGCCCATCATTTGAGGGTTGTGCTGCAGTGGTTGAGGGAAGAGAAGCTTTATGCCAAGTTCTCTAAGTGTGAGTTTTGGCTCAGTGCAGTGGCATTCTTGGGGCACATGGTATATAGTGAAGGTATTCAGGTGGATCCAAAGAAGATAGAGGTGGTTCAGAGTTGGCCCAGACCATCCTCAACTACGGAGATTCGGAGCTTCTTGGTTTGGATAGTTATTATTGTCGGTTCTTGTAGGTTTTCTCGTTTATTGCATCGCCCTTGACCAAATTAACCCAAAAGGGGGCTCCTTTCAGGTGGTCGGATGAGTGTGACGAGAGCTTTCAAAATCTCAAGACTGCCTTGATCAAAACTCCAGTTCTTCTTCTACTATCAGCGTTTGGTTCTTTTACAGTGTATTATAGTGCCTCCTGAATCGGTATTGGGTGTGTTTTGATGTAGGAGGGTAGAGTGATTGATTATGCCTCGTGTCAGTTAATGCCCCATGAGAAAAACTACCCCGTTCATGATTTGGAGTTCACTGCCATTGTTCATGCGTTGAAGATTTGGAGGCACTATATCTACGATGTGTCTTGTGAAGTATTTATGGATCATCGGAGCCTCCAGCATTTGTTCATGAAGACGGATATGAATTTGAGGCAGCGGATATGGTTAGAGATGCTAAAAGACTATCATATCACTATTCTGTATCTTCCAAGAAAGGCCAATGTGGTGGTCAATGCCTTGAGTATGAAGGGAATGGGTATAGGTAGTCTTGTATTCATTCATATTGGTGAGAGGACTCTTGCAGTTGATGTCTAGGCCTTGGCCAACCAGTTCGTGAGATTAGATTTTTCAGAGCCTAGATGAGTTCTAGACTTTATGGTTTCTCGGTCTTCTTTATTTGATCGCATCAAGAGCGCCATTATGATGATCCTCATTTGCTTTTCCATATAGATAAGGTTCAGCACAGTGATGAAGAGATGTGACAATTGGAGATGATAGAGTATGGAGGATGCAAGGCCAGATATGTGTGCCCAACGTAGATGGGCTACGAGATTTGATTCTTGAGGAGGCCTACAACTCGTGGTATTCCATCTATCGCGATACCGTGAATATGTATCAGGACTTGAGATAGCACTATTAGTGGAGAAGAATGAAGAAGGATATAGTTGGGTTTGTAGCTCGGTGTCTCAACTCTCAGCAGGTAAAATATAAGCGTCAAAGACCGGGTGGATTGCTTCAGAGGATTGAGATCCCAGAGTGTAAGTGGTAGCGGATCACCATGGATTTCATAGTTGGTCTCCCACGTAATTCGATGAAGCTCGATGTTATTTGGGTGATTGTAGATCGGATGACCAAGTCCACGCACTTCACTCCAGTTCGTACTACTTATTCCTCAAAGCGATTAGTGGAGATTTACATTACAGAGATTGGTTGCCTTCACGTTGTGCGAGTTTCCATCATTTTAGATAGAGGCACGCATCTTGTGAGGTATTTATGGATCATCGGAGCCTCCAGCATTTTTTCAAGAAGACGGATATGAATTTGAGGCAGCGGATATGGTTAGAGATGCTAAAAGACTATGATATTACTATTATGTATCATCCGAGAAAGGCCAATATGGTGGTCAATGCCTTGAGTAGGAAGGGAGTGGGTATAGGTAGTCTTGTATTCATTCATATTGGTGAGAGGACTCTTGCAGTTGATGTCTAGGCCTTGGCCAACCAGTTCGTGAGATTAGATTTTTCAGAGCCTAGATGAGTTCTAGACTTTATGTTTCTCGGTCTTCCTTATTTGATCGCATCAAGAGCGCCATTATGATGATCCTCATTTGCTTTTCCTCATAGATAATGTTTAGCACAGTGATGCCAGAGATGTGACAATTGGAGATGATAGAGTATGGAGGATGCAAGGCCAGATATGTGTGCCCAACGTAGACGGGCTACGAGATTTGATTCTTGAGGAGGCCGACAACTCGTGGTATTCCATCTATCGCGACACCGTGAAGATGCATCAGGACTTGAGATAGCACTATTGGTGGAGAATAATGAAGAAGGATATAGTTGGGTTTGTAGCTCGGTGTCTCAACTCTCAGCAGGTAAAATATAAGCATCAAAGACCGGGTGGATTGCTTCAGAGGATTGAGATCCCAGAGTGTAAGTGGGAGCGGATCACCATGCATTTCATAGTTGGTATCCCACGTACTTCAATGAAGCTCGATGTTATTTGGGTGATTGTAGATCGGATGACCAAGTCCACGCACTTCACTCCAGTTCGTACTACTTATTCCTCAAAGCGATTGGTGGAGATTTACATTATAGAGATTGTTTGCCTTCACGTTGTGCGAGTTTCCATCATTTTAGATAGAGGCACGCAGTTTACATCGCAGTTTTGGAGAGCCGTGTAGCAAGAGTTGGGCACTCAGGTTGAGTTGAGCATAATATTTCACTCTTAGACGGGCAGACAGTCTGTGCACTATTCAGATATTGGAGTACATGCGCGAACTTGTGTCATTGATTTTGGGGGTTCATGGGACCAATTTGTGCCACTCGTGGATTTTTCTTACAACAACAGTTATCAGTCGAGCATTGATAGCTCTGTATGAAGCTTTATATGGTAGGCGGTGTAGATCTTCGGTGCTTTGATTTGAGCCGGGTGAGGCTAGGCTATTGGGCACTAACTTGGTTTAGGATGCTTTGGACAAGATTAAAGCGATTCAGGAGTGGCTTCACATGGCACAATTTAGGAAGAAGAGTTATGCCGATAGGAAGGTCCGTGATGTGTCTTACATGGTTCGGGAGAAGGTTATGCTAAATGCTTCATTCATGAAGGGTGTTATGAGGTTCGGGAAGAAGGGCAAGTTGAGCCCTCGGTTCATTGGGCCTTTTGAGGTACTTCAGAGGATTGGGAAGGTGGCTGACAAGCTTGCCTTTCCACCTAGCTTGTCGAGTATGCATCCAGTGTTTCATGTTTCTATGCTCCGAAAGTATATCGGTGATCCGTCTCATGTTTTAGATTTTAGCATGGTTCTGTTGGATAGCAATTTGACTTATGATTTGTAAATGATGGACATTTTGGATTGGCAGGTTCGAAAGTTGAGGTCAAAGGATACAGCTTTAGTGAAGGTGCAGTGGAGAGGTCAACTCGCGGAGGATGCTACTTGGGAAACCGAGCGGGACATATGGAGCAGATATCCGCACCTATTTATGTCTCTAGGTACGTTTCTAGACCCATTTAAGGATGAATGTTTGTTTAAAAGAGGGAGGATGTAACGACCCGGTCGGTTGTTTCAAGAGTTGTAGCTCGTTCCCCTATCTTCTGCTCTTTTTGTATTCTATAATTGATATATTACTTACTGGGTTATTTGGTTCGAGTACGGAGAGATCAGAGTGAATTGAGACACTTAGTCTCTTAATTGAAAGCTTTAGTTAGAAAAGTTAACTGAATATTCACCTATGTGTAAAAGATCACGAATTTGAATTTTGATGGTTACGTTAGCTCTGTTAGGTGATTTTGGACTTAGGAGCACGTTCGGATTCTGATTTGGAGGTCCGTAGTAGAATAAGGCTTGAAATGGTGAAAGCTGGAATTTTGAAAAGTTTGACCAGGATTGAACCTTTTGATATCGGGGTTGGATTGGATTTCTGAAAGTTGGAGTAGGCTCGTGATGTCATTTATGACTTGTGTGCAAAGTTTCAAGTCAAGCGGACATGATTTGATGGGTTTCGACGTCATTTGTAGAATTTGGAAATTCCAAAGTTCATTAGGCTTGAATCTGTGCTCAATTCGTGTTTGTGATGTTGTTTGAGGTGATTTGAGGGTTTGACTAAGTTCGTATGATGTTTTGGGACTTGATGGTATGTTTGGTTGAGGTCCCCCGAGAGCCTCGGGTGAGTTTCGGGTAGTTAACGGATCATTTTTGGACTTAGCTTGTTGGCTGATAACTGTTGTCTGCTGGTGTGTTTCTTCTGGTTTCATCTTACGCGTTAGCGAGAGGGGTTTCGCGTCCATGAAGGATGATTGAGGGCTGAGGAATTTTGTTCTTCTCATTCGTGAAGAAGAGGACGTGAATGTGAAGGTTTGGACTGTGAAAGAATCGCGAACGCGGAAGTGGTAACATGTTCACAAAGAGGTGTTAATGTAGCTAGGGACCCCGTGCTCTTGGTCTATGCGTTCGCGGGGCAGTGGTCGCATTCACGATAAGTGTAGTTGGAAAAGCTTCACGTGCGCGAAGCTGGGGCGCATTCGGGAATGGTTAATCTGAGGTCCAGTCAATAAGGTCTATGTGAATACGAGAGGAAGGTCGCGTTCGCGGTGAAGGTATATCTAGGTAGATTGAAAAGATTCAAAACGAGGGTTTCGAGTTCATATCATAAAACTGAAGTGGGAGTTTGGTAAAACGCGATTTTTGGAGAGATTATTGCGCGGGTGTTTGAGGTAAGTAATTCCTATCTAATTTTGGTTAAATTTCATGGTTATGCCTTTAATTCTATCATCTAATTTGTGCTTTGGGGTGAAAAATTGGGGAAACTGAGGAAGAGTTTGGGCTAGAATTATGAGGTTTTGAATGGGATTTTGTTATCATATTTGAATAAATTTGGTATGGTTAAACTCGTGAGCGAATGAAATTTTGGGTTTTGAGACTTCCATCGGATTTCGAGATATGGTCCTAGGGGGCGGGTTTGAGCCGATTTCAGATTTTGGCTATACTTTCATATTTTTCTTGTGAAATTGATTTCTTTAGCCTATACTGATTGTATTGTACTGCTTATGGTTAGATTTGGGACGTTTGGAGACCTATTTGAGAGGCAAAGGCATTTTGGAGTAGAGTTTTGCTCGGATTGAGGTAAGTAACAGTTCTAATTCTTGTCCTTATGGCATGAAACCCCGAATTTTGTGCCTCTGATTATTTTGGAGGTGACACGCATGCTATGTGACCGTGGGAATTGTGACTTGGTCTGTTCCATAAAATTCTAAAATTGAATAACTTGTTGTTAGCTATATTCTCCCTATGTGTCCTATAAATCTGATTGTAATTCATGTTAGAAATCATGTTTAGGCTATGCGTCGGTACTGTTAGGACCCACATAGGCAATTTTACCTTTTGAATTACCTGTTAAATGCCATTTGTACTCAGTCACACTTTTTACTCGCATATCATATCGCAGTCTCTGTTATTCTTATTGATACATCATGTTATTGTTGTTTGGGCTGATTTTCCTGATTTTCTGAGAGCCCGAGAGACTGGAGAGATTGATGAGTGAGTGAGGCCGAGGGCCTGATTGTGAGGATATTTATGTGATCGGGTTGCACGTCGCGGCATGTTTTATTAATTTCTGCCATGATTGTCTTGATATAGCGCTTGGGTTGTTGGAGCCCCTCTGGAGTGTGTACACACCCCCGTGTGAACACAAGGACCTACTGAGTACAAGTGTCGAGTGCTGAGTGATCGTGAGGAATGAGTGATTGTGAGGTTGGAGTGAATTGGAGGACTAAGTGATTGATGCCTTGAAAGGATGTGTATGATTTCATTGTGATTGCACATAGTTGTCTTATATCACTATTTTGAAAACTTCTGAAAGATATTTTTATTCGGTTTTACTTGAACTTGGCATAAACAACTTATTTAACTTGATTTCCCGAATTTGAAAAGCATGTCTATTTTTCCTTGTTGAGAGTGATGAAAATGAATTATAATTGTGTAGCTCGTCACTATCTTTCAGCTCCTTATTTATTATTGTTACTTACTGAGCTGGTTATACTCACGCTAAACATTGTACTTTGTGTGCAGATCCAGGAGTTTCTGGATGCGAAGGGTGTTGATAGTTCTCGTGGTTGGCCGTTGGAGATAGCAAGGTAGTTGCCTGACGTTCGCAGGCCTTGTTTTCTCCTTCCTTGTCTTTTCTTTTGTTGTATTTGGATCCAAACTGTTATAGTTGCTTCATTTCTAGACTGATTATGTATAGATATTCATGGCTTAGTGACACCCCGATATTGGGAGCTATTTTTCCGCACTTGTGTTTTGGGTTTTATCCCTGTCTATGAAAAACTTTGCTATTTTAAAATTTTTTGATTCGTTTTCTGTTAAATTTTGGAAGTATTTTGAAATTTTCTGCTTGCCTAGTATCATCGATACACGCAATCACAATAGGTTCGGATTTGGATCGTGACAAGTATACTCTTACAAAATATCTAAATATAGAACGAACCACAATACTTTTTGATCAATACTTCACACAAGTCTATATCTGTGTTAGTATATGTCATAATCCTCTTTCATTTGAGGTGTCATAATATTGCTCTTAAAAATACCTTTTAGTTCTATGTAATTTTGGAGTATTCACATGATATTTTCCTAACAAAGACGTATATTAGCTTGGAAAATGGACTGCTTAGTCGTAAAAGTTAACAAAATTTTCTATGCTTAACCACGTAACTTTTCATAGCCTGACTTTTTAATCTTAAAAGTTTTGAAAAGTGAGAGAAGTCTTTTAAAGTATATGTATGCCCGAGTATTGAAATTTGACTTCTTTTTCTATATTATTTCCACCTCTGGTACTTTTTAACAAAACAAAAGGGCTTGAGGCTAATAATATGCTTAGAATTATATTCAGCATCTGTTCAACCTTAACCAAATAAACCTGCCTTTTATTTTAACTCTAGTAAATTTTTAAATATAAATTTATATACCGCATTGAAGATATTAAATTCAGATGGACTCGGTGCTATAACTTGTATTCAATATTGATGAACTTGAGACAAAGTTGTCTCAAACAATATTGATGATTTATCTGTCATCAATTTCATAAATTGGATATTTTGTTGATGTTATTTCATTGAATCAAGTTTTCTATCCAATCTCACATGACATGGTACAAGCACTTTTCAATCAAAATGGGGAAGGAAGTTGGAACTTAAAATTTTGCACGTGGATATAACAACTATCACAAAAACACCAAACAACTGAAAATTCAAGGATCGGGTTTATGATTCGTTATAAATATTCTTTTGTCATATGTTTTCTCATTTGGTTATTAATGTACAGGGGTTGCTTTGATGGTAAGCAATCTCCACTTTCAACCAAGAGGCTGTGAGTTCGAATATCCCCAAGAACAAGGTGGGAAGTTTTTGGAGGAAAGAATGCCGAGAGTCTATTTAGAGACAGCCTCTCTACCTCAGGAACACTACGCTCCCCAGACCCCACTAAGTAGTACTGGGTTGTTGTTGTTGTTATTAATGTACATGTAGGGGTCTGCCCAATCCAATATCAGCGAACATAAAAAAAAAATCTAGCTATGTTAGTACTATTATGAGAAGTAGTACATAGTATTTATTTTTTGGGACAGGCCAATTAGCACAACATTTATGAATCGTGATGTTTTCCACCACGTTTATAAATTTTATAATTAAACTTTAAGTTGTATATGCCGACAATACAGTGCAGCAATCCAATTTGACTTGAGTAGCATGTTAGGCTAAAATTATATTTAAACCCCAACTAAGTGATAGATATTTTAGAATTCTTTTTAAAGTTCCGGGGTATCAAATTATATTTGTTAGATTGTATATTTACCCATACCGATAAGGAATACCAAAAAAGATAATTTAGAACTTTCACCCGCTGACCTAAAATCGTGGATACACATCCGGATGAAGTCCTTATCAATTAGGTTACCTACGAAGCAAGGCATGTCATTAGAATCAAGTAATTTTGAACAGGGATCTTATTTTTGTATATATACAAGATTTTAAATTTATTTATCCAGGTTTGTTTACGTTTTCATATTTACATGAAGTAACAAATATTTTTTACAAAATATATACAAATTTGGTCAAAATCTACACTTAAATACACATTTTTTGTATAAAATCCGGTCAAAAACTATAATTTATATATAATTTATATACAATTATGTAAGTTGTAGATATTTTGTATACCGTTTCTACACTCGACATATGAAATATATAATTTGTTTGTCTTCTTTATCGAGTTTCAATCTGAAATCTCAACCAATATTTCATGTTTCTATGCTCTGGAAGTATATCGGCGATCTATCTCATGTTTTGGATTTCAACACGGTTCAGTTGGATGGTGATTTGACTTATTACGATGTGGAGCTGGTGGCTATTTTGGAGCGGCAGATTCGAAAGTTAAGGTCAAGGCATATAGCTTCTGTGAAAGTACTATAGAGAGGTCAGCCCATGGAGGAGGCTACTTGGGAGATCAAGCGGGAGATGTAGAGCAGTTATCCACACCTATTTATGGCTCCAGGTATGTTTCTAGACCCGTTCGAGGACAAACATTTGTTGAAGAGGGGGAGGAAGTAACTACTCGGCTGGTCGTTTTGAGAGTTGTATCCTCGTACCCCCATTTTCTGCTTTTTGTGTTCTACAGTTGTATTATGACTTACTGGGTTAGTTGGTTCAGGTCCAGAGTGATTTCAGAATGAATTGAGACACTTAGTCTCTTAATTTGAAAATTTAAGTTGGAAAAGTTGACCGGGTGTTGAGTTATGTATAAACAACCTCAGATTGAATTTTGATGGTTCTGTTAGCTCCTTTAGGTGATTTTGGACTTAGGAGCGCGTCCGGATTAGGTTTTGGAGGTCCGTGGTAAAAATAGGCTAGAAATGCCGAAAGTTGAATTTTTGAAAGTTTGACCGGGAGTGGACTTTTTGATATCGGGCTCATATTGGATTTCTGAAAGTTAGACTAGGTCTGTGGTGTCATTTGTGACTTGTGTACAAAATTTGAGGTCAATCGGGCTTGATTTGATAGGTTTGGACGTCGTTTATAGAATTTGGAAATTTCAAAGTTCATTAGGCTTGAGTCAATGTGTAATTCGTGTTTTTGATGTTGTTGGAGGTGATTTTAAGGTTTGACTAAGTTTGTATGATGTTATGGGACGTGTTGGTATGTTTGGTTGACATCCCGAGGGCCGAGGGTGAGTTTAGGATGGTTAATGGATCATTTTGGCCTTGGTGAGATTGCTCATATTTGTTGTTGTATTTTTCTGGTTTCCTCATACGAGTTCGCGAGAAGGGCCTCACGTTCACGAAGACTATTTCTGAGATTGTGATATTTTTGTTCTACGTGTTCGCGAAGCAAAGGACGCAAACGCTAAGGGTAGGGCAGTGTGTGTATCGCGAACGCGTGTGTGGTGTCGCATTCGCGAAGAGGAGTGAGGCAACTGGAGACCCCAGGTCTTTGGTCTACGCATTTGCGAGGTGTTTGGCTGCTTTCACGATAGGTTGAGCTGGTAAATCTTTGCGTTCGCGAAGCATAGGTCGTGTTCGTGAAGAGTGAATCTGGGAGGCAATCTAAGTGGTCTACGCAAATGCGAGAGGACGGTCATGTTCGCGAAGAAGAAAATCTGGGCAGACTGTATGAATTTCAAAAACAAGGGTTTGAACCCATTTTTCATATTTTGAGCTAGAGACCACGGATTTGGGTGATTCTAGAAGGAGTTTTCGTGGAGTCGATTGGGGTAAGTTATTCTTACTCGGTTTTGGTTTAGTCCCATGATTATATCTTTAATTTTATCATCTAATTTGTGATTTGGGGTGAGAAATTGGGGAAATAGAGGAAGAACTTTTGAGTTAGGATTTTGAGGATTTGAATGGGGTTTTGTTATCGGATTGGAGTAAATTTGGTATGGTTGGACTCGTGAATGAATGAGCTTTCGGGTTTTATGAACTTTTGTCGATTTTCAAGACGTGGGCTTAGGGGCTGGGTTCGGGATGATTTGGGGTTTTTGGCTATAATTTGATATTTTTCTTGTGGAATTGATCCCTTTAGCATATATTGATTGTATTGTATTACTGTGGGTAGATTCGGGATGTTTGGAGACCGACTTGAGGGGCAAAGACATTGCGGGGTAGGGTTTTGCCCGGGTTGAGGTAAGTAAAGCTTTCAAGCTTGGTTCTGAGGAATTGAAAATCTTAATTATGTGTTATGTGATTGGTATTGAGGCGAAACACATGCTAAGTTATGGGCATGCGGGCGTGCACCATGAGAATTGTGACCTGGTTGATTCCACGGCACTGTATAGTAACTTTATCTTGTTGATATCTATATTTTCATCATGTGATAAAGTAATTGTGTTGTCAATCATGCTAGATATCATGTTTAGGCTTTATGCCAGTATGTTGAGACCCCTAGTGGTCATTTCTTGTTGTTGTCATCTCACTGATTTTATTGATATTCTGTAGTAAGTCATATTCATGCATTTTATATCATATCTCAGTCTCAGATGTTATTTATTCATACATCATATCATTGTTCCGGGTTAGTTTTCATGACATTATAAGCATGTGGGTGAGACAGGAGAGATTGATGACTGAGTGAAGCCGAGAGCCTGATTATGAGTGGCAGTTATGGGATATGGTTGCACGTCGTAACGGTTACCCAGATTTATGACAGCGTTTGGGCTGCAGGAGCCCCTCCAGAGTCTATACACACCCCAAGTGAGCGTGGTTAATATCATTGAGGAATGGATCTTACCTAGACATGGATCTTCTCTAAAGAATTTGATACTTGGAGATGGATCTTCTCCACAAGGCCAGATTGGCCTTCCTCGATACTGAGTGACTATTGTTAGTGATGTGTGTGTGTGTGTGTGTGTGTATATATATATATATATATATATATATATATATATATATATATATATATATATATATATATATATATTACCGTATGAGCAGTATACGGTACTGAGTGGTTGAGTACTATATGAAATGGAATCGGGTTGCACGCCGCAACAGTATTATATGAAATGGGATCAGGTTGCACGTTGCAACAGTATTACGTGAAATAACATCGAGTTGCACGCCGCAATGGTATTATGTGAAATGGGATCGGGTTGCACGCCGCAACTGTATTATATGAAATGGAATCGGGTTGCACGCCGCAACGGTACTATATGAAATGGGATCTAGTTGCACACCGCAACGATATTATGTGAAATAGGATCAAATTGCATGCCGCAACGGTATTATGTGAAATGGGATCGGGTTGCACGCTGCAATGGTATTATGTGAAATGGGATCGGGTCGGGTTTTATGCCACAATGGTATTATGTGAAATGGTACCAGGTTGCACACTGCAATGGTATTATATGATTTGGGATCTGGTTGCACGCCGCAACAAGAAATAATAAAATTGAATATTGATTCTTATGGTGAGAACGAGAGTAAAATCACGCAGGGTGATGTCGTGCACTTTCTGTTGATGTGTTTATTTGTTGTTATCAATTCAAGTGCTTTAACTGTTTAAATCCCTTTATTGTTGTGATCCTTTATGTTGGAACCTATAGCTTATTCAATACCTCGCCGTATTTATATATATACATTCCAATACTTAAACTTCAATTAATTTTACATCATTAATTCAATTAGTTTCTCAATTATATCCCCTTAAACTGCCTGGGGTTGTATTTTACTTAAAAAGGGAATTCCTACTTAGCTTTAAGTTGTTAACTCCCATGTTAAAGGTAATAATCCATTCGATGTTGTATTTTAATTGGCTTTCCTAATTAGGTTAGAAATTGTACTTATATTTGGTTATGAGACTTCTTGAACATCTTGAGTGCATTTGTACAGACATTATATATTATATAGCATGTGGATTTTGTTGTTAAACGTGAGATGGAAATTATAGGGGCACAAAATGCCATGTGTGCTGAAGGTTCGAAAGTTGGAATTATGATATGAGAAATCGAGGATTGGGATGGTTGGGATTATATATTAGACATAATGTGGTTGGTTGAGTTGGCATTGACTTCTTTATTCGAATACATTCTTACTTGTCTCTGTTCATGTTATGTCAGTGTTGATTTACTTGGTTATCTGATTTACTTGGTTATCTGATTTACATGGTTATCTGATTTACATGGTTATCTGATTTACTTGGTTATCATTCGTTACTACCCGTGTTCTCCTTTTATTGTTCCTACTTTTTTGTGTTTTGATTTCTCTCCACTGTTAATATTTTCTCGTTATCTTTATCTCGATATTTCACTATCATATCTTGTTCATTTCATTTGACTTGTAGGTGTCTTGACTGTTCCTCGTCACTACCCCATCGAGGTTAGTCTTTATACTTATTGGCCACCGCCGTGGTGTGCTCATACTACACTTATGTACATTTTTGTGTTCATATCCGGGTATTAATTGATAGTAGATGTGCAGATGGTCGCGGTAGAGACTCTTGGTAACTTGTTGTTGCGTTCGCTGGCCTCGAAGTCACCTTCATTTGTATTTAGGTTCCATTGATTCATTCTCGTTCTCGAACAGTGTTGTATTTATTTAATATAACTACTCTTAGAAAGGCTTATGACTTGTCCACCGGTTTTGGGTAATTGTGATTTATTGAGAGTTATTTAATTTGAAGTCAGTAAATGCTAGGTTTGCCTAGTTTAGAGACTAAGTGCCATCACAACTTCTTCGGAGAGATTTTGGGTCGTGACAAGTTGGTATCAAAGCTCTAGGTTCATAGGTGATACGAGTCATAAGCAGGTTTAGTAAAGTATTGCGGATCGGTACGGAGACGTTTATACTTATCTTCGAGAGGCTACATAATTATTAGGATAATCTCACATTATTTCATTCCTTACCGTGCAATATTAATTCAGCTCGAAGCATATAACTGATATTCCTTTACATCCACTCATGTGTAATATTACACTCTCGATGTCCGTTATGCTAGTGGTTTGTGATACTACAGACAGGCTACGAGGGAGTCAGGGATGCTCAGACATTTTCTCAACATGTCATCCATAGTGGAGATACAGAGGTATTGAGAGACGATTCAGTTGTTTATATGGAGGTGTATCGGAAGCGTGGTGGGTGTTGATTGAGGATAGTTAACGATATTGGAGTACCTTCTTATTTGTGTTGTACGAGTTGTGAAGGTTAGTTCTTCGGATCATCAGACATTTTTTTCTCTGGCTTCGTGGCAAGTGAAGGAGTCCATCAGCGGTATTCGGATTACATAGTCAGACTTACGTCAGTTTTGGCCTGAGATATATGTATGTGTGGTATTGGTAGGTTCCCGGAATTTGTATATGACTAAGGTCTGAGATCTTGTACGGGACGATGTTGGAACTTTGACTGGGACTATTGCATATAAACTATCCGAAGAAATGGGTCAACTCTATGGTATTGGGTCAGCATAGCGATAAAGTAATTGGCCCTTTGAATAGGAATCTCTACTGGTATTTGTGGCAGCACTCTTGTGTTGGACAATTTGTGTGACTCGGTAGAGTTGGAAAGGTGAAATCCTGATGGCTTCGTTGCGTGCGGACGGATCTCGAAAGGGTCTTGATGGTTCAACAAAGGCTTGAGTTCGCTGTCTACTATGGGCATAAGGAATATGTGGTACATTGTGGATTTCTTATGAATATGGATCAGCAATTAATGCTGTGTTGACATTGTTGGCTATCATATGTGAAGAGTGTGCATTTTGGAAGGGGCCTTGAGTTTTGGTTTGCAGATGTGTGGCTAGTAGTATGGTGATTAATGGGTTTTGTGGCTTTCAGGGTTCATGTTTTGTTACGCGGCCAGAAATCCTATATGGGTTCTTCAGCAGAATAATAGGGTGTGAGTGATATATTAGACATTTGATTTGTGTAGTTGAGTTGGGTATTGAAATTTTGGTATTCTTGAGGTTTGGGGCTAGATGCCCTCATGAATGGACTATTTCATGTTTGCGGATCTTGAATGTTGAGAATGGAATAATTAGTAGAATGTATTATCGATAAGTTGTTGTGGATCTTTTTAAAGCATACTTATCTAATTGGGAAGGATCAAGATTTGGTTGGGACTATATGAAAGCTCAATAAGAATATATGTTTTGTATCAGGTCAAGTTTGTGTGCTACTATGAGATTGCAATTTTAGTTATGTTATCAGGCAGAATGGATATTATTTTTGCCCTTAGCCTATGTTATGTGCTACTATTTTGTGATGTGATAGGCAGTGAGGTTGTATGATTATCCCCCATGCATGTTGTGATTTTATTCAGGCCTTATGGCGATGCGGGAGAGATAGCCCTCGTGATGTTGATTTGTTCATAGCACCTTTTATGTGCTTGCTTCTCTCCTATTTTATTACTTCTATTCATTTTTCCCTCAGTTTTACTTGTGCACTCTATTGTGCTTGATATTAATATTCATGTGATCAGTGAACCTGAGCATTTTGGCTCGATGAGCATTTCGGAACGGGCTGTACGCCCCAGCGGATGTTATGTGGAATACCCTTTCCTTGTGTTTATTTGGTGTTGTATTTTCCCTCTGTGGGACGAGTTGATGAAAAATTGCACTTTTTTTGTTACACATGTTGTACTTGTTATATAATTCTTATATTTTGCTTTCCTTTATTTGTGTTGCATAATTGAGTCATTGTTGGTTTGGTGTACGAGCTATGTGGTACGAGAATCTGTGTAGTTCTATGATGATTTGTTAGTTGGACTGCTTGTATTGGCTAATATGAGGTTCTTAGACCTGAGATTGGTACTAGGGTAATGGGCGTGAGGAATGTTTGGAAGTATGAGGGTGTTTTTTCTATGATTTGGGTAATGGCCCTCGGAGGGCGAGAAAATATCTTGACTTGTTGACTTCAATGGCAGCTATGAGTGTCCGCATATTTCTTTATCATGGGCAGTATCGTGGAAGTCCGGAACAAGGTTGTATTCAATGCAAAGTATATTACCGGCATACAGGACATTATTTGAGCAGCTAATGTAATGACCCGCTTGGTCATTTTTCCTTTTTGAACCTCGTTCCCCTAAATAAAGCTTCATGTGCTTGCTTTAGCTAATTTACGACTTGCAGGGACGGTTAGTTCGGGATTTGAAAGAGTTTTGGGTGAAATAGGCCCATTTTATTCCTTAGTATTTTCTTAAAGGACTAAGTTTGACTTTGGCCAACATTTTGAGGAAAGGAACTCGGATTCGTGATTTGACGGTCCGGAGGGTCCGTAGGAAAATATGGGACCTGGGTGTATGTCCGGAATCGAATTCCGAGGTTCCTAGCCCAAGTAATGAGTTTTTATTAGAAATTGTTAATCTAAAGTTTTAAGGATTTAAATAAACTAATTAATGATTGATTTCCTAGGTATCGGGTTCGTATTTTGGTTCCGAAGCCCGGTACAGGTCCGAAATATAAATTTAAGACTTGCATGTAAATATTTGATGTCAATCCGAGTAGTTTTAGGGCGTTTTGGCTCGTTGGATAAAAATTAAGAACATGAAGTTCATAAGTTTGATTCATTTGGTTTTAGGGGGTAATTTCTAGATTTAGCGTTGTTTCGGGTGTTCCGAAGGTTCGAGTAGGTCCTTCTTGTGATTTTAGACTTGTCGTTATGTTCGAGCGAGG
This sequence comes from Nicotiana glauca, assembly GCA_026770625.1. Taxonomy (NCBI): domain Eukaryota; kingdom Viridiplantae; phylum Streptophyta; class Magnoliopsida; order Solanales; family Solanaceae; genus Nicotiana; species Nicotiana glauca. The sequence goes on from MU787214.1 coordinate 187,590, forward strand.
CCCTGGATCCCCGAGCGTCAATAGGATGAGACTCGAGTGAAGTGGAAAATTTGAGAAGGGTTGAAGGATTGCTTCTTCTGTCATAACCACATCTGCGGTTCTTGGACCGCATATGCGGTTCTCCTATCGCAGAAGTGGCCCAGGGCGGGCCAGGCCAGAAACAGTAGCTACATCTCCGCATGCGGTCTGGAGACTACAGATGCGGTCCCAGCCACTTGGCCCCTTTTTCTCAGATGCGGCCCCTTCTTTGCAGATGCGGAAATCGCTGGGCAGTGAGGTTCATTTAATACAGGCTCAAAGTCATTTTTATCACATTTCCACTCCTCCTTTGGGCGACTTGGGAGCTTTTGAAAGAAGGACTTCACCTAGCACCTTTAGGTAAGTGTGTGTTACCTATTTCTAGTTCAATATCATTTTCTTAGGTAGATTAAACACAAGTATAGGTAAAATCTTGGGGTTAAAGCAAAAACTTAGGATTTTAATAAAACTTGGATTTAATCACGAAATTTGTTATGGAATTAATTAGAAATCATCTATTAGAAATCCTTAGGTTGTAGAGAACAACTTCCTTAAAAAAATATCAGAATCCGGGCACATGGGCCCCGGGTCAGATTTTAGGAAAACTTGCGCTAATTTATCACATTTCCACTCCTCCTTTGGGCGATTTAGGAGCTTTTGAAAGAAGGACTTCACCTAGAACCTTGAGGTAAGTGTGTGTTACCTATTTCTAGTTCAATATCATTTTCTTAGGTAGATTAAACACAAGTATAGGTGAAATCTTGGGGGTAGAGCAAAAACCTAGGATTTTAATAAAACTTGGATTTAACCACGAAATTTGTTATGGAATTAATTAGAAATCATATATTAGAGATCCTTAGGTTGTAGAGAACAACTTCCTTCGAAAAATTTCAGAATCCGGGCACATGGACCCAGGGTCATATTTTAGGAAAACTTGCGTTAATGGTTGGAAAATTGCGTAAGTAGCTAGAATTCAATCTTGTGAGTCTATATTAACTAGCTCTTACTTTGTTTAACTAGTTTGGGATCGTTCGGCTACGAATTGAGGGCTTGGACTCGTTCTTTGTATTGGAAGTGCACTTTGGAGAGAGGTGAGTCTCCTTTCTAAATGTAAGATGGAATTGTCCCCATAGGTGTAATAATTGAATAAATAGCCATTATATGTTGGGGCTACGTACGCACTAGTTGACGAGAGTTCGTGCGTAGCTACTAATATGCTAAGTCCGGGTAGTCTAGGGCCCATAAGCATGCTCTATGTGATTTACTTGTAACTTGATGCTTAAATTCGGATTCTTATAAACCATGTTGATTAAATTAAATGAGACTAGTGGTAGGAATCTTATTTTTCCTTGGCCTTTTAAAGAGAAATTGAACATACCTGTGAATAATTGTTCTAAAGCTATATACTATTGTCTGCCTGTTGCTGTGTTTAATTATATTTGATCGCGTTGCATGGCCGATTCGCGAGCGGGGTAATAGATGAATCTATTGTTTGAGCCGTACGAGTACGTCCCTCGGTATTACTAGCGCATGTTCTTGCTTAGTAATTTTCTTTGTGGATTGGGCTTCATCTCTGCTTGATATACATAATATTAGGATAGGAACTGTTATTCTACGCTAAGGCTGTATGGTGGTCTGGGCCGGGACCGGGACCGGACCGGGCCCGCGGTCTAAACGGTCTAAACGGGCCTGGCGGTCCGGTCCTAGCGGTCCTGGGCCCAGTGGTCCTAAAAGCCCGCGACGGTCCGGGCACAACCACGAAGACCACGAAGCCCGGGACCGCTAAGCCCGGGACCGGCTGGCGGGCCTGGGCCGGTCCTAACGGGCCTAACGG
>MU787214.1:192812-205538 GCA_026770625.1 Nicotiana glauca
GACCGCCAGGCCCGGGACCGCCAGGCCCGGCCCGTTTGGCCCATTTAAGGCCCGGGACCGCCAAAAATACAGCCTTATTCTACGCTTATTAATGCTTAATACTTGTGATATTCCTGCTTATTATAAATTCTTTTTCACATTATTTGGCCCTAGTAGGTATCAAGTCGACCTCTCGTCTCTACTTCTTCGAGACTAGTCGGGATACTTACTCGGTATATATTGTTTATATACTCATACTACACTTCTGTACTTAATTGTACAGGGTCTGAGGCAGGTGTATCTGGCTATCAGTCTGTTGTGCATCTCTATGCGGACTCGAGGCTTCTCCGGTGAGCTGCTTCCCTTCCATGCCATTCAGCAGCCTGAAGAAGTCTTCCTTATGTCTTTTGTTGTCTATTCTGTTTCGAATAATAGGATAGTGTGATTCTTTTGTATATTCTACTAGTTTCCCACAACTTGTGACACCATGTCTTGGCACACATATTAGTAGACTGTATTATTTTGGGGATGTATGATTATCATGATTTTATTCATCATTTCTGATTTATCTCCAACTTAAAGAACTATTTTAACTATTTTGGGATAAATGTGACTAAAACTTTAGTTAGCATTTTCCGCGTTGGCTTGCCTAGAGATGACGTTGGGCGCCATCATAACCTGATATTGAATTGGATCATGATAACATGGTATCAGAGCACTAGGTTCACGTAGGCCTCACAAGTCATGGGCAAACCTAATAGAGTCTTGTAGAACGGTACGGAGACGTCTGTATTTATCTTCAAGCGGCTATAAGGTGTTAGGAAGAACTACTCTTTATTTATTCCTATTGTACAGTGGTTGGTATACTATATTTACCTCTTCTATTCTCTCACAGATGGTGAGGACACACATGACCGATGTTCCAGACCCGGGCGGAGCCGCTCCCCCCATTTCTAAAAGTGGAGGCAGAGGCTGGGGAAGGGCACCTGCCCCTAGTAGGGGATGAGGGCATCCTAGAGCTATTCCAGTAGTACCACCAATAGATCATGTCGGAGATCCTGCTATCGAGGAGCAAGGCGAGGTACCCATAGCTGAGCCCACCCCAGTAGACTTTATGACAACACCAGGATTTTAGGAGGTTATGGGTCGTATTCTTCGGTTCATGGATTCTATGACTCAGGCTGGTTCATTTCCAGCAGATCTGGCCACCTTACAGGCAGGAGGGGGAGCATAGACCCCTACTGCTCAGGCTTCTGGACATGCAGCTGCAGTATATTATACTTTGGGTGCACTACCCGCGGATGGGGCTCAGCCAGTTGCTGCAGTAGCACCCCAACCCAGGCCAGTTGTGGAGGGCAATCCGTAGAAGTTATTGGATAGATGGACTAGGCTTTATCCTTCGGTCTTCGGGGACGAGCTTCATGAGGATACCCAAGACTTCATTGACAGGTGCAGGTAAAGACTGTACAACATGAGGATATTGGAGTTGCACGGAGTTGACTTCACTACTTTTCAGCTTGAGGGCAGGGCCCGTAGGTGGTGGAAGTCCTATGTTCTTGACATGCCAGCAGGATATCCTCCCATCACTTGGGGTCAGTTTTCACAGTTATTCTTGGATAATTACATTCCACCCTCTGAGAGGGAAGAGCTACGGTATCAGTTTGAGCATATTGAGCAGGTTCAGATATCTGCGACCGATTATGAGGGGAGGTTTTCTGAGTTGTCTCACCATGCACTTATGATACTTCCCACAGATATAGAGAGAGTGGAGAGGTTTGTTGTGGGGTTGCACCCCAGTATTCGATCTGGTATGGCACGAGAGGTAGAGATAGATACAGAGTATCAGCTAGTGGTTGAGATTGCTCACATGATTAAGAGGTATCGCCAGAGGGGTAGGGAGCAGATGCAGTAGGATAAGAAGGCCATATTTTCGGGAGAGTTCAAAGGTGCCCTATCTAGAGGTAAAGGTCACTTTGGAAGGGGTCATCCCAGCAGACCCCCGCATTCAGCACCACTACCCCGTCCCCGAGGTGCTCCAGTGAGACCTTATTTTAGTGCGATGCCGAAGAGTTCTTACCACCCACTAGTTGTTCAGGGTTCCTCCGGCAGGTATTCTGGTTATTATGGTTCATCTAGTGCTTGCTTTAGTGTCATGCCAGAGAGTTCATATCTCCCACTAGCCATCTAGGGATCCTCCAGTAGGTATTAAGGTCACCAGGCTAAGATTTTAGGGCAGCAAGCTATATTACCGAGAGTATGCTATGAATGTGGATATTCGGGTCATATGAAGAGGACCTGCCCCAAACTTTGAGGCAAGGCAGTGCAGCAGGGTCAACAGCCCCCGATTTCAGCGCAGCTGCCCAGCCACCTATAGGTGGAGGGAAAACCGATAGGGTTTGTCCTAGAGGTGGAGGCCAGGTAGAGAGAGGTCAGCCAGCTACTACTCAGTCAGGTGGAGGCCAGCGATCCGGCGCTCCAGCTAGATTTTATGCCCTTTTGCCCAGAGCAGATGCATTTGCCTCAAATGCCGTCATTACAAGTATTACTCCCGTCTGCGGTAGAGATGCTTCGGTATTATTTGATCCATGTTCCACCTATTCCTATGTATCATCGTTGTTTGCTCGATTCTTGGTTATTCCTCCTGCACCTTTGGGCACTCCTGTTCATGTGTCCACTCCTGTGGGCGATTCCGTGGTTGTAGATCGGGTCTACCAGTCCTGTGTGGTTACATTCTATAGTTTCGAGACTAGGGCAGATCTCTTATTTCTAGATATGATCGATTTTGAGGTCATCTTAGGCATGGATTGGTTATCTCCATATCACGCCGTCCTAGATTGCCATGCCAAGACTATTTCACTAGTGATGCTAGGGTTGACGAAGTTAGAGTGGAAGGGTTCCACGGATGATACCCCTAGTAAGGTTATTTCTTTCTTGAAAGCTCGGTGTATGGTCGAGAAGGGGTGTTTGGCCTATCTAGCTTATGTTCGAGACACCATCATAGAGTCTCTTTCAATTGATTCGGTTCTTGTAGTCCGAGAGTTCACCGTTGTATTTCCTTCTGATCTTTCAAGCATGCCATCGGATCGTGATATTGATTTCTGTATCAATCTGGCTCTAGGCACCCAGCCTATATCTATTCCACCGTACCTTATCGATCCTAAGGAGTTGAAGGAGTTGAAGGAGCAGCTTGAGTACTTGTTAGAGAAGGGGTTTATTAGATCTAGTGTATCGCCTTAGGGTGCACCAGTGTTATTTGTGAAGAAGAAGGATGGAACTATGCAGATGTGCATTGACTACCGCCAGTTGAACAAAGTCACCATCAAGAACAAGTATTTGTTGCCTTGTATCGTAGATGTTTTCGACCAGTTGCAGGGTGCGAGAGTGTTCTCTAAGATAGACTTGAGGTCAGGGTACTATCAACTGAAGATTCGGGAATCGGATGTTCCAAAGACTGCATTTCGGACTAGATACGACCATTGTGAGTTTTTGGTGATGTCCTGCGGCTTGACTAATGCCCGAGAAGCATTCATTGATTTGATGAACATCGTGTTCAGGCCTTATATTGATTCATTTTGTTATTGTTTTCATTGATGACATCTTGATATATTCTCGCAGCCTGGGAGAGCACGAGCAACATTTGAGAGTGGTGTTTCAAACCTTGCGGGAATAGAAGTTATATGCTAAGTTATCCAAGTGTGAGTTTTGGCTAGAGTCAGTGGCATTCTTGGGAGATATTGTATCAAGAGAGGGTATTAAGGTGGATCCTAAGAAGATTGAAGCATTTCAGAGTTGGTCACGTCCTTCCTCAGTGACCAAGATCAGGACTTTCCTGCGGTTAGCAAGTTATTACAGGCGATTCATGCAGGGCTTTTCATCTATTGTGTCATATTTGACTAGATTGACCCAGAAGGGTGCCCCTTTTCATTGCTCCGATGATTGTGAGGAGAGCTTTCAGAAGCTCAACACAGCTTTGACTATGGCACCAGTTATTTGTTGCCTTCTGGTTCAGGGATGTATACACTATATTGTAACACTTCACGCGTTGGCTTGGGATGTGTATTGATGCAAGCGGGGCGAGTTATTGCATATGCCTCACGTCAGCTGAAGGTTCATGAGAATAATTATCCTGTACACGATCTGGAGTTGGCCACGATTGTTCATGCTCTTAAGATATAGAGGCATTACCTGTATGGGGCGTCATGTAAGGTTTATACCGACTATCTCAGTTTGCAGCATTTTGTTCAAGTAGAGGGATCTTAATTTGAGGCAGCGTAGGTGGCTTGAGTTACTAAAGGATTATGATATCACCATTCTCTATCATTCGGGCAAGGCGAATGTGGTCGCGGATGCCTTAAGCTAGAAGGGAGAGAGTATGGGTAGCTTGGCATTCATTCCAACAGATGAGAGGCCACTAGCTTGGGACATTCACTCCTTGGCTAACAGACTAGTGAGGTTGGACATTTTGCCTAGTCAGGTTATTGCATGTATGGTTGCTCAGTCTACATTACTAGGGGAGATAAATGTCTGACAGTTCGATGATCCAAATTTGGCGGTTCTCAGAGAGACGGCGCTTTAGGGAGGTTTCTATTGGCAAGGATGGTATTTTGCGGCTTCAGGGCGGTCTATGTGTTCCTAATGCTGATGGTCTTAGGGAGAGGATACTAGATAAGGCACAAAGTTCACGGTATTCCATCCACCCGGGGGCTATGAAGATGTATCGTGACTTGAGGCAGCATTACCGATGGTGGAGGATGAAGAAAGACAAAGTGGAGTATGTGGCTAGGTGTTTGAAATGTTGGACTTCAGTACTACTCAGCTGGATGAGAGTTTAGGTTATAAGGAGGAGCCAGTTGCCATTATTGACAGGCAGGATCGCTAGTTGAGATCCAAGAGGATTTCTGCGGTAAAGGCCCAGTAGAGGGGCCAACCAGTCGAGGAGGCGACCTGGGATCCGAGGAGGACATGCGGAGCAGATATCCCCATTTATTCAGCAGCTCAGGTACTTTTCTATGGCCGTTCGAGGACGAATGTTTGTTTAAAAGTTGGAGAATGTAATGACTCGCCTGGTCGTTTTGCCTTTTTGAACCGCGTTCCTGTAAATAAAACTTCTCGTGCTTGCTTTAGCTAATTTATGACTTGTGGGGATGGTTCGTTCGGGATTTTGGGTGAAATATGCTCGTTTGATTCCTTAGGATTTTCTTAAAGGACTAAATTTGACTTTGGTCAACAGTTTGAGCAAACGGACCCGGATTCGTGATTTGACGATCACCGAGGGTCCGTAGGAAACTATGGTGTCCAGAATCGAATTTCGAGGTTCCCATCCCGAGTAATGAATTATTATTATAATTTTTTAATCTATTTTAAGGATTTAAAGACTAATTAATGATTGATTTATTAGGTATCGCGCTCGTATTTTGGTTCTGAAGTCCGGTATAGGTCTGAAATATCATTTAAGACTTGCATGTAAATATTTGGTGTCAATCCGAGTAGTTTTAGGGCATTTTGGCCCATTGGAGGAAAATTAAGAACTTAAAGTTCATAAGTTTGATTCATTGATTTTAGGGAGTAATTTCTAGATTTAGTGTTGTTTCGAGTGTTCCGAAGGTTCGAGTAGGTCCGTCTCATGATTTCAGACTTGTCGGTATGTTCAGGCGGGGCCCAGGAGCCCCGAGCATCAATCGAATAAGACTCGTGTGAAGTGAAAATGTTGAGAAGGGCTGAAGGATAGCTGCTTCTGTCATAACCGCATCTGCAGTTCTTGGACCGCAGGTGCGGGAGCACAGATGCGGTTCTCCTATCGCAGAAGCGGCCCAGGGCGGGCCAGGCCAGGAACCACATATGCGGCCTGGAGACCGCAGATGCAGTCCTAGCCCCTTGGCCCCTTTTTCGCAAATGCGGTCTGCTTACCGCAGATGCGAAAATCGCTGGCAGTGAGGTTCATTTAATACGGATTTGGGAGCTTTTGAAAGAAGGACTTCACCTAGCACCTTGAGGTAAGTGTGTGTTACCTATTTCTAGTTCAATATCATTGTCTTAGGTAGATTAAACACTACTATTAAGGTGAAATCTTGGGGTTAGAGCAAAAAACTAGGGTTTTAATAAAACATGGATTTAACCACAAAATTTGTTATGGAATTAATCAGAAATCATATATTAGAGATCCTTAGGTTGTAGAGAACAACTTCCTTCGAAAAATTTCAGAATCCGGGCACGTGGGCACGGGGTTGAATTTTAGGAAAACTTGCGTTAATGGTTTGAAAATTGCTTAAGTAGCTAGAATTCAATTTTGTGAGTCTATATTGACTAGCTCTTACTTCGTTTAACTAGTTTGGGATAGTTCGGCTACGAATTGAGGACTTGGACTCGTTCTTGGTATTGGAAGTGAACTTTAGAGCGAGGTGAGTCTCCTTTCTAACCTTGTAAGAGGGAATTGTCCCAATAGGTGTAATAATTGAATAAATTGCCACTATATGTGGGGGCTACGTACGCACTAGGTGACGAGAGTCCGTGTGTAGCTACTAATATGCTAAGTCCGGGTAGTCGGGGGCGCATAAGCATGCTCTATGTGATTTACTTGTAACTTGATGCTTAAATTCGGATTCGTATAAACCATCACTACAACAAATTTGTTATAAGTGACGAATTATTTTGTCACATAAACTTCATATTTCGTCACGAAAAAGCTTTAATGACGAAAAATAATTTGTCAATAGTTCATCCCTAAAAGAGGGTCACTAAAAGTATATAAAGAAAACTTATTGTTTCGTCGCTAAATAGAACTATATTAACAACGAATTTTTTTTCGTCCCCAAATGAATAGTAACTGTGATAAGCTTGTTTGTCAGTGAAAGTAAAATAAAAATTGTAGCTAACTATTTGTTTTCGTCACTAAAAAGCTATTAATAGTGACAAAATAATTTTGTCACTAACTATTTAGCTTAATTTGTGACGACGTCCGTTGTCTCTAAAATTGTGCATATTTCGTAGTTGTTCAAAAGTAATTTTGTCACCAAAAATCACCCTTTAATATACGAAAAAATATTTCGTCCCTAAATGTATGAATTAGTGACAATTTTTCTTTTGTAAAAGTGGTTTATAATTTTGTAGTTAAAAATCTAAAAAATTATTTTTATCGACTAGATTGAATTACCGCTACAAATTTTTATGATTAGTACAATTATAGTCATAAATACAACATTACTTTGTGGTCGATAAAAGCGATTCTCACACAAATATATTATTTTTGTTACTAGATACATTCAATTTGATGTCATTTAATTAATTCGTAGTGGTTCTACTTGTAATTTGTATACCTAGTTTTCTATAAACTGATAATTTATCATTATACAAATTGGAAATAACATAATAAAACATGCATGGTAACAATAAAAAATTTCATCCATGATCATATATTTCTAAACAACTAATACTATATTGAGATAATATCTCATTACAAACTTCATAAATTAAAATACATCAATAGTGTAAAATTTATCTAACATGAAAAGTCTAACGGGAATACAAGAATGATTCTAATATAAACCACTTATCTAATAAATTTACTCTTGAATAACTTCCACATTCATGTACCTGTGAAAAAAGATTATAATTTTAGTTACTTTTTGATGTCATGATATAGAAGAAAAAAATTAAATATTAGTCATAAATTATGCATTAATTAGTGAAGCAAATAATAGAATAAAAAATAAGTACTGATAAATAAAATACTTACTCGATTTAACACGACATATATTCTCAATTCCTCTTTGGCTGCAAATAACCACAAGAATTAAGAGTAAGAAATGTCAAAATTTGCACACTTAACCTCTCAAAAAATAAAGAAACATAAATAAAATATCTTTAAATGTTCTTCATAAAATTAAAAGAAGAAATGATATATCATATAGCAATAAGCAGATCTTACTGGGGTAAGAGTTAGATGGGGATGAAGATGATAGAAATAGATAGAGGAGACGTGTGGGAGCTTAGGTGGATGGAACTATGGAGGGGATGGAGGCAGCAGTTTACCACTTAAAAGGAGGGATTTGGGGAAACAAAAAAAAAGGAGGCAAACTTAGCGCCACTTTTTTGGTTCAACTTTGAAAAAGAATGAAAACCACACAAGTTGATTTTTGGGTAATTAGGTACTTTAAAAGAAAAATATTTAACCTTAAAAAATCTATTGTTGGCAATTTATTTACACTTTAACTTTATTATATTACCAAAAAATACCACAAGACTAAAACGTTTGCTAAAAAAGATTACTCATGATTAAAACATTTAATATACATATCAATTATTAAATCAAATTGTTAAAAGATAAAAAAAATTATTAAAATTTAAAAAGTTCTTCGTATTTCACTAACTAAAATTATAGCTAATAAGCTATTAGTAAATTCATAACTAGTTATACATACAAAGATTTAAACTCTAAGCATACCTTTCTGAAATTATAATTAAAAATTAAATTCGTTCTAAATTTGATAGAAGGTATCTACAATTGTACCTTCGTCCATGGATTCAATCTCCTAGTAATGACTACCCTTGAATTGACAAAGATTTTCGACGAAATTTAGCTAAAATGTAAAAATCAACTTTAACTTTTAAAAATAATAGTAATAAATGAAACTTTAAGACGTTGTATTATTTTAAAACAAAACCTTGTTGTAGCTAAATTTCAGATTACATAAAGATAAGCTAAAAATTGTCACAGAATTTTTAGATTATTAGTGGCAAAAATAATGGTCACAGTTAAGTACAAAAATTCCTAGCCAAAGTCACTTTATTTTACAACAAATTCTATTTGTCGTTAATTAATCATCTATTTTTGGTGACGAAAAATTTTCGTGTCTAAATGTAATTATTTTTCAAGATGAATAAATTTTTGTCACTAATAATTTAGTGGATCAGTGACAAATATAATTCGTCACTAATAATTTTACTTCGTAGCTAAAGATTGCCTAAAAAAATGACGCCACCATATTTTTGGAGGGAAACTTTTGTAGACAAAATTTTGCTACAAAAATCACATTTCGTCACTAAAACTATGTGACTCGTGTATTTGTATACGAAATGTAACTTTTGTCACAAAAAATAAATATTTAGTGACGAATTTTTTGTCGTGGCTAATAATTTTGTGGTTAAAAATCACATTTATTGTAGTGCATGTTGATTAAACTAAATGTGACTAGTGGTAGGAATCTTATTTTTCCTTGGCCTTTTAAAGAGAAATTGAACATACTTATGAATAACTGTTCTAAAGTTATATATGGTTGTTTGCCTGTTGCTGTGTTTAATTATGTTTGACTGCGTCACATGGCCGATTTGCGAGCGGGGTAATATATATATGCATCTATGGTTCGAGTCGTACTAGTATGTCCATTGGTATATATATATATATATATATATATATATGTGTGTGTGTGTGTGTGTGTGTGTGTGTGTGTGTGTGTGTGTGCGTGTGCGTGCGTGTGTGTGGATACCCACGATAATATTAGGATAGGACCTGTTATACTACGCTCATTAATGCTTAATACTTGTGTTATTCCTGCTTATTATAAATTCTTTTTTACATTATTTGACACTAGTAGGTATCAAGTCGACCTCTCGTCTCTACTTCTTCGAGATTAGATGGGATACTTACTAGGTACATATTGTTTATGTACTCATACTATATTTCTGTACTTAATTGTACATGGTCTGAGGCAAGTGTATCTGGCTATCAGTTTGATGTGCATTTCTGAGCAGACTCGAGGCTTCTACGGTGAGATGCTTCCCTTCCATGTCATTCAGCAGCCTGAAGAAGTCTTCCTTATGTCTTTTGCTGTCTATTCTGTTTCGGACAGTAGGATAGTGTGATTCTTTTGTATATTCTACTAGTTGCCCACAGCTTGTGACACCAGGTCTTGGCACACACATTAGTAGACTGTATTATTTTGGGGTTGTATGATTATCATGATTTTATTCATCGTTTCTGATTTTTCTTCAACTTAAAGAACTATTTCAACTATTTTGGGATAAAGGTGACTGAAAGTTTAGTTAGCATTTTCCGCGTTGGCTTGCCCAGCGATGGCGTTGGGCGCCATCATGACCTGATATGGAATAGGGTCATGATAGCTATGGTGGTTAGAGGTTATTGCTTTGAGTATTTGGCCTGTATGGAACAATATGTGATTGTATTTTAGGTTGGAATTTTGGCTCAATTTAGCTTGTTCAGCTTTATACAGTGTGATGATGTGATATTTGGGTTCTACGATGAATATCATATGTTGAGGTTAGGGTTCTGTCCTAAGTTTATGGAATGAGGAGGAGGTGACACCTTCAGTTAAATTGAATTGTCAGTCCTTCATGGGATTGGGTGATGGGGGATCACCCCCGTGTGTATGTATGAGGAGCTCATGCAGTGGTTCGATGGCTTTGGAATGACTCAGGGCACGTTCGAGGATGAACGTATGTTTAAGTGGAGGAGGATGTAACCACCCAATTGGTCTTTTTGAGAAATTGCATCCGGTTTGGTAGTTTGAGGTCACGGGCAGCTTCATATTATATGTATCGACTTGCGTGCACAGTTCGGAGGTTAAACCGGAAAGCTTTTATGTGACAATATGAAAAATATAGTAATTTCTAGAGTTAAAATTTAGTTTTTAGTTGACTTTGATCAATATTTTTGGTAAACGGACCCGGATCTGTGTCTTGATGATACCGAGGGGTCCGCGGTAAAATGGCTTGGACGTATGACCGGAATTGAATTCATATGTCCCTAGCCTTAGAAATTTTTAAAGGAAATAAAGAAATGAATTAATGTTTGAACTCGTTAGTATCGGGCTCGTATTTTGATTTCGGAGTTCGGTACAAGTTTTTTATTATATTGAAGTCCTATCTATAAAATTTGGTGAGAACCGAAATTAATTTGACATAATTTGGACGTTCGGTTGAAAAATTAGAAAATTTGAGTGTCCTTGAGAAAATCATGAGTTTTGAGGTTAAATTCGTAGTTTTGCTATTATTTTGATGATTTCATCTCATGAGCAAGTCCGTGTGATATTTTTAGACTTGTGTGCATGTTTGGTTTGGAGCTCCGAGGGCTTGGGTGAGTTTCGGATGGGTTTATGCTATGTTGCGCTTGTTTTTGGATGCTTCATCGTCGTTTCTTCAAGAAAAAATAATACCATATTGAGAAAATGATATCCAAATTCAGTTTTGTTTAAGCCATTAAATCCGTATCAAAATTATGGAGCCATAGGAAAAAGAATCATCGAATTTGGACATCGTATGAGGAAGTTATGCTCATTTTCGTATCGGGACAAATTGTTGGTTTCTGGTGTGTTGGCAAATGCGAACTTTTTCATCGCATTTGCGATTCCCAATTCGCAAATGAGAATATTTCTTCGCAAATGCAACTTCTGCTAGCCCTGCTTTGTTCGTAATTTATAAGGGTTCGCACTTGCGAACTCTGAGTAACAAATGCGACATCTGAGGCATGTTAAGTGAGCTTTTTGACGAAAGTTTTACCCATTTTTCAATTTTCTGAAACCCTAAACCACCATGGGTGATTTTCCAAAGACCCAAACTTCTCCAAATCGTTGGGTAAGTGTCTCTAATATTTTTTTAACGATATTTTGTGATTATATCTTAGATTTAACATCAAATTCATGAGAATCTAAAGGAAAATTTGGGAAAATTTGTGAAATCTTTCAAAAATGTAAAATGATGATTTGAGTGACCAAATGGTATCGAAATTAGATAATTTTTATATGGGTGAACTCGTAGCTAAATGAGTGTTAGATTTTTGTAAATTTTGTCGGGTATCGAGGTATGAGCCTGGGGAGTTGACTTTTGTTGACGTTTTGCAAATTGGATAAGAATCATAGCTTTGTTAATTAAAATTGTTTTCTCTTGCATTATTTGATGTATTCAAGTTGTTTTTTGCTAGATTGAGCTGATCATTGATGAATTGGTAAAGGAAAAGCCAAATTGAGTATTGAATTGGCCGGATTGAAGTAAGTATCTTGCCTAACCTTATGTGGAGGACTTCCCCTTAGGATTTGAGTCTTCTATGCTAATTGTAGTCCGTGCACGCGAGGTGATGAGTGTGTGCTCGGATTTATTTATGGGAAATTTGACTCTAGGGTTCTTAGGTCATTATATCAATTATGTGAAAAGTATTATGTTATAATTTGGTCTAATAATTGCTTGAATTGCCTCTACATGCTTCATATGATATTGTTAACTTTCCTCCAATTCCTAAGTGTTACAGTGACCCTTAATTGCATGCCACAATGGTATTTTATGAAATGGGACCGGGTTGCATGCCTCCACGGTATTATGTGAAATGGGACTAGGTTACACACCGCAACGATATTATGTGAAATAAGATCGGGTTGCACGTCGCAACGGTATTATGTGAAATAGGATCGGGTTGCACGTCGTAACAGTATTATGTGAAATGGGATCGGGTCGCACACCGCAACGGTATTATATAATTTGAGATCGGGTTACACGCCGCAACAAGAAAGAATAAAAGTGAATATTGATTCTTATGGTGAGAACGAGAGTAAAAGCACGAAGGATGATGTCTTGCACTTTATGTTGCTGTGTTTATTTGTTTTTATCAATTCAAGTGCTCTAACTGTATAAATTCCTTTATTGATGTGATCATTTATGTTGGAACCTACAGTGTTTTCAATAGCTCATCGTATATATATATATATATATATATATATATATACACACACACACACACACACA
>MU787214.1:225206-252970 GCA_026770625.1 Nicotiana glauca
ATTACTATGGTACAATGTCATGTACTCTTCAGTTCCATTAATTGAACAATTTTGGAACACATATCCAGTTGATTGTCCGGGGTCTAGTCTACCGTGTGCTGTTACTGCATTTTTTTCACCCTTCTCTGGATTGAGTAATCGGGGCGCGACTAGAATGTTGCAGTCCTGGAAAATTGCAGCTGCGTTACCAAAAATGAAGTCTACGTTACCTTGAATGCGACAGGATTTGTAGAATTGGGGTAAGGATTGGGTGTAGAGAGTGTCTTGATTGCCGAGGAACTCGCAGTTTTGGATTATGGAAAGATCGCTATCTGATCGAAAGGCTACTGCTTGTCCAGCACCAATACCTGCTGTGTTTTGGATTGTTAGGCCACTGGCCATGAATCCATCTCCACTTACTCCTGTTTTAGAAAATGCTCGTCAGAAGATTTCAACCAGCAACAACAACGATATACCCAGTGTAATCTCACAAATGGGACCCAGGAGGAAAATGTGTACACTGACCTAACTCCTACACTATCAGAAGGAGAATAACGTATACCTTATAAAAAGAACTCAACCACCAAAAGATTATCAAGTAATAGGAGCCATTGGTGTAATATTTCTCGACTTTGAGAAGAATAAAATAGCAATAGTTTCACTATACTAAATATACAATGATTTTAAAACTGAGTGGTGCTTTTAGTTCCGAACTCAAAATAACACGGTATAGTCTCTCTCAAAATAATACCGCCCGAAAAATGTATACTTTTATATATATATATATATATATATATATATAATTATACAAATTTTATATACTTTTTCAGCTATCGAAAGTAAATAATTTCTGGCGCAGACTAATAGTGATAATAACCCATAAACTTCTCCGCACCACATGTTTATATCAATTCTTATAGAAAAGTACCAAAAAGATACTATTTACCAATAACTAGCCAATTTAGTCAAACTACCAAAAATAGCCTAATACATTATCGATAATATACAATATTCAAAAACATAGACAAAGAGTTTTTTCAATGGGTATTATTGTAATTAGTTGAAAACATATATATGATGCAAGATACAAAAATTGAGAAACTGTGAAGGTGACTTGAGTAGTTTGGAGTCAAAATTCATTACCGATGTACAATAGGCTAAATACATAAACGGCATCTCTAAGTTGTCAACAACGGTCAAACAGCCCCGTCAACATAACCGTTTATCATTTAGACACTTCAAGTAATTATTAAGTGTATCAAATAAAACTCCGAGTGCAGAAGACAATATGCGTGAGTTATACTTGCTAATGATTTGTCAAATGAGCCAATTAAAAATGACACATGTAATTTGTAATAAAAAATTAACATATATAATTAACAAAAATAAAAATATGTTATAAATAGAATTTTATTTATGGTGAATGTCTACATTTAGAAAGATTCTAGGGTTTATTACTTGGTGGCTAAGTCACTCTCTCCCTATAAATAGAGGGTTCTATTCCATTGTAATTCATCCCAAAATCAATAACAATTCT
This sequence comes from Nicotiana glauca, assembly GCA_026770625.1. Taxonomy (NCBI): domain Eukaryota; kingdom Viridiplantae; phylum Streptophyta; class Magnoliopsida; order Solanales; family Solanaceae; genus Nicotiana; species Nicotiana glauca. The sequence goes on from MU787214.1 coordinate 226,723, forward strand.
CTTTCCCTACTTTTCTCTACAATACTCTTCTCCTTCTTTTATTGTTTTATAACATGTTATCAGCATGAGACTCTAACTAATTGGGTAGAAGCTTTGGGATTGAGCATACTGATTGTCAATTGTTCCATGAACTTCCTTCATGATTAAATTCTGAATTTAAGGTAAGTATTTTACTTTTCTCTTTCAAATTCTTGAAATTCTATAATTTGGTTTTATATATAAGCCAAGATAACAAAGTTTGATTATAACTCTAATGGAGTTTGTAAGAAATTATAACCACATAAAGTGGTAAAATTTGTATGCACCGTCATGTGAGCAAAGAATTGAAAACTCGTCCCATTAAGTTTGCTCCATTCTCATTTCCTTAAGAGAATGTGATAGCAGTATGTGATAAGTCTGAAAGAAGACAAAATTACTACTATGAATGTATCAATGGATATGGACATGGCAATAGACGAAATTATAATCGTCATTATTTGTGGTAATGAGAACAATAAGGATTCTCAAAATAACCTTTCACTTTGTGAAAAATATTTGTCATCGATTTGACATGAGATTTTGTAAGGCACATATAGATGATTATGGTCCATTCATGATGTGAATGTGACAACATCTGATTTATGAATACATATTCATTCTTACAAGAATATGAACTTGCTAGTGGTAGTGAATATATCGCAGTCACCTCTAAAAGGAGGTTTTAGATGATATAAGAATGGCATGAATGGTCATTGGTCACGTACCTATTGTACGCCAAAATATTTTGGCATTGTGATTATTAAAAGACAACGGCAATGTAAGAAACAGATCTTGCATATAATTTTTACCATAACCATAATGGTATAACTTTCTCTTTAAAAGAGATATTCACCATATGGGTGTTGATGAATATGGTGGTACAAAATTAATTGAGAACTCTGCAAGAGCCAATTATACTATTTTGGAGAAATACAATTGATTACCAATATGATATTGTGTTGTAGTAAGTCTCAAAGAAAATTATTCTGTTTCCAAAGTATACACGAAAACAGTTGATTATATTGAGACTATAAATAAAACAAAGATTTAATATCTTCTATTACTACAGGTTGTAGCGGGGTAATATGTATATGAAAAGATACCCGCTTTATTCTCCAATTTGTACTACATATATAAAATAATACCATAATAAAGTGGATATTTATTGATATAAAAACTCATATCATAATAAACTTGGAGTTTATTCATAATTGCACACGTCATGGTGTAAATCTGAAGCTTATCAATATAGATAATTTATTCAGTTGGAATAATTGGTTTACCCATATCAATTTGAGTATGACGTGCAATAATAAAAGAAAATTCACATGGGTAAATATTAAAGAACTAGAAAGTTCTTTACGAATTCTCTTATGTTGCATGTTCTCATTAATTAATATACCAACTAAAATTGGGACTGAATCACATGAATGCTGAAAATATTAAAGGTGAATATCGGCACATTCACCTGCCATGTATACCACATAAGATGCATCTATGAGATGGTTACATGTGCAATTATTATTAACCCGCAACATGGTGTTTGCGAGGTAACTTGCTCAATAATTTAATTTTGAGCATAATTTTCAAATTTTCTATTCAAGAAGTTCATCTTGATAAGTTGGTTTACATTACAGCTGGTTTAGCAAAATAATTTATTGAGTGCCTTCACTTAATATCTAAACAATTATTTATGAGAACAAAGTTTTGTATATCTGTTGGATATACATTACACATGAAAGTATATTATTTTCTCCCCTCACAAGTAGTTCAGGGTAGGAACCAAATAATTCCATCTTATTATTATTGATGTGAGGTGTATATTTTGATTTACACCATAACGCACAATGATAGATTCTCAAAGTTGAGAAAACAAGTTAGTTTTTCTAATATGAGGGAGTGATATAATAAACAGTTGAGAAAAATTTACGCAGAATGAATTATCATTTCTACATTTAGATCCTCGAATAAGATAATATGAACTTGAAATTCATAAAAGGATAATTCATTTGCAATATATTACAAATCATTCCAGACGCATTTGCTGGCCCAAAGAAAGTAACTATATTCACATTGCAAAATCTCCTATAAGTCCTAGACGGACACGCTTAAAGCATATAGACAAATCGGTTTCAAATAAACTTCTTGATAAAGAGTATGAGCAAATGATCAAAATTATCATAATAAAGGAGGAAAGTGATCTAGAAGATCACATGATATAACACTTCATAAAATCTTATGAGAGATTTAGGTATCTGAGTATATGAATGAAGAGATCTCTATAATATGTCTTTATAAAAAATAAGGAGGTTGGAACCGATATAAAATATTTGTCGACGACATTGATTATAGCGCTAAATATATATGAGGATCTTAAGTCTGGAGAAACATTCAAGTGGAATTTGGTTTCATATGAAAGACAAGTAAGTTTGGACCTGTAGGTCAAACACTTAAAAGTATAAAGACAATGGTGTGTGCTACTACCTTTATGTATCTTATATGTCAGGCATGACATGAAAACTTGATACAAATCTAAAGTCTATTTATATGGATTATATGACTTAACTTACATGACAATCCATGAAGGATTTAAGTTGCTTGAAACATATACAATTCTTGATCTTGAAGTACCACTTCCTCAGTGCAATTTGTGCACAAATGTATCTTGCTATAACTATATGCATGATAATATGATAGCAAGAGTTTTCACCTCTATGTGAAGATATTTAATTGACGATTCCAACAAGATCATATGAAGACGATACATCTATTATGAATGATTATTTCAAGGTGAATCAAATTTGTTCAAGAGATCTTTTGAAGATGGTGCACAAGATTGGAATGCAAATGCTTAAAGATGTGAATTGATGCTCTCATCAGGAGGATTTAATACGCGTTGCACTCTTTTTTCCTTAAAAGGTTTTGTCTCACTGGATTTTTCTTGCAAGGTTTTTAACGAGGCAACCAAAAGGCGTATTGTTAGATATGTGTACTCTTTTTCCTTCTCTAGAATTTTTTTCCCACTGGGTTTTATTTTAGTTAAGGTTTTAACGAGGCACATTATTTGTTGAATAGACATTCAAGGGGGAGTGTTATAAATAAAATTTTATTTATGGTGAATGTCTATATTTAGAGAGATTCTAGGGTTTATTACTTGGTGACTAAGTCACTCTCTCCCTATAAATAGAGAGTTTTATTTTATTGTAATTCATCCCAAAATCAATAACAATTCTCTCTCCCTACTTTTCTCTGCAATATTTTTCTCCTTCTTTTATTGTTTTATAACAAAATACATAAAAAGAAACCCTTTTTCTTTACTTTTATCAAAACCAGTGCCACCATCCTCCCCTCCCCCCCCCATCCCTTTCATCTTCTTCTTTATTCTAATTCAATCCCCATTTCCTTTTCACAAATCCACCCAACAAATTAAAAGTCATATTAATATAAAACAATCTGAGAAGAGCCAAATAGAGAACCCAGTAGGTGATTATTAACGGACCTCGCCTGAAAAGCTCCTCCAAATAGAGAACCCAGTAAGAAAATTTGTTCTTCAAGCAAAGCTAAAAATCGATTCTGCTGGAATCTTCACTCTTCACTCTTCTCTCTCTGTTATTTTCTTGATTATGAATGAGCTTATATCACTTTTTTCTCTAATTTGTTATTTTTGGTGTTAAATTGTCCTTAAAATTATTTGTCGATGAAGACGAAAGAGGGACAAAATTGTGTTCTTATGGTGGAGATGAGGGTGACAGGACTAGTGAGAAAATAATTTGGTGCTTTTCTCTTGTTGCTGTATTTTTGTTGCTTCTTTCAACTATGTCTGGGACTGATTTGAATCAACGGAACTAGGCGAAGTACTAAAGGTTACAAGCAGTAGAGTTTTATGGTGAAACGTGGCAGTTTCTGTTGGTTTACAGTGGTTTAGTTCAAGCTTTAATGGTTGATTATCCTTGACTCTACAATGGTTTCATGGAGGGATTAGTTCAATTAGCTGCTATGAGGCTTTTGGTTTTTTTAAGAAAATAAAATTAGGCAAAAAAAGCGACTTGTCACGACCCAATTTCCCCTACGTTGGGTTTCGTGATGGCACCTAGTCTTGAGGACTAGGTAAGCCTAATAATTGCGGAATAACAACCATGAATAATAATATCTCAAATTCTACTGAAATAAAATTCTTATACAATGAACATCTTCCCAAAACCCGGTAGTACAAGTCATAAGCTCGATAGAGTTTTTCGCTACCATTTCTAAACACAACTGTAAGGAAATAAGTACAGTAGTGAGAATATAAAATATGAAGGTGACTCCGAAGCCTGCGAACGCTGCAACAGGTTTACCTTGAGACTTCACCGCAACAAATAGCTACTATCGACCAAATACCTGGATCTGTATACAAAAATATATAGAAGTGTAGTATCAGCACAACCGACCTCATGTGCTGGTAAGTGTCTAGCCTAACCTCGGCAAAGTAGTGACGAGGCTAGGACCAGACTACCAAATAAACCTTTGCAAGATACCGTACAAAATAATAGGAAGCAGAGAACAATGATGGCAACAATGATCAACCAGTGATATAAATAGCAGGCAACAAAAACAACATAATTGTTTCTCAATAAATAATAAATACAAGTGCACTCAGTTAATAAAGTCCTTCAAATATAAATTTTTCGCCTATAAATTCTTCAAGTAATAATCTCTAAGATAATATTCTTTTCAATAAATATATTTCCTTCAAATAAATATCTTTCAAATAAGCATCATTCGAATATAATTCTTTCGAGTAAAGGTCACCCTGTGACGCCTCATTTCATAATCATAGTAATATAGGTCTCAGCCCACTTTCATATTTTACGACATCTCGTGCCCATATTTGTATTACAACCGCACGGACAACTCACGTGTCATTAAATAAAACTATAATATTTTTTCCGGCACCTTGTGCCCACATATTTCTATCTCGCATTGCACAAAAATATTCTCATATTATTCAGTTCATAAGTTCCATACCCAATACAATTAAGAATATTCAAGGAGCCTCATTCACTTAACATAAAGTAGAGTACAACTTCCGACTTAATTAGGATATCAACAAGAAAAGATGAAGTTACTTTTTTTTCGAAATCATTTGATAAAGAAAATACCACTTTCAATTAAAGTACAGAATAGAATGAATCATTACCTTTAATACGAGAAATCTATGAATCAATATATAGTAGAAATTCTATTTTTAGTAAGGTACAACCTCAAACGGTTTAAGAAAATTTCAGTTGAGAAATCCCTTGAGTTAAAAATGTAATAATGTTGAAATTTGAAATATTGAAAGCTATATATAAATGTGGTGAGGTATTGTAAACAATACGGATTCCAACACAAAGGATCACAGCAATAAGGAAAATTCTAGACTGTTAAAATACTTGAATTGATAACAATAATTAAGCACAACAAACAAGAAGTGAACGACACCACCCTTCGTGCTTTAACTCATGTCCTCACCATAAGAATCAAAATTCACTTTTAATCTTTCTTGTTGCGGCGTGCAACCCGATCCCTATCATATATTACTATTGCGGCGTGCAACTCGATCCCTATCATATATTACTGTTGCGGCGTGCAACCCGATCCAAATATATAATAATTATTGCGGCGTGCAACCCGATCCAAATATATAATAATTGTTGCGGCATGCAACCCGATCCAAATATTTCATAATTGTTGCGGTGTGCAACCGATCCAAATATTTCATAATTGTTGCAGTGTGCAATCCGATCCCATTTCATATATCTCGTGGTAGGCGTACCACCCACTCCCATTTCATTATATCTCGTGGTAGGCGTACCACCCACTCCCATTTCATTATATCTTGTGGTAGGCGTACCACCCGCTCCCATTTACAAACCAACAAATAAATAATCACATATAATCCTTGGTAAGGGAATAATAGCAATATAACAACATCCCGAATATTTCAATAACATTCCGGAAAGAGAACAATAATATCAAAACAATAACATCCCGGCAAGGGAACTATAATATTTCAATAATATTCCGGCAAGGGAACAATAATATCAACACAATAATATCCCATCAAGGGAACAATAATATCAAAATAATAATAACATAAGAAGCGCAATAAACCACAACAGAGTCATAACAATTATAATACAAGACTCACGGGCATACTTGACACCAACGTATAGATACTCGTCACTATACCTATACGTCGTACTCCACAATTAACATGTCACAAATAAGACATAACTCCTAATCCTTCAAGCTAAGTTTAGACCAAACACTTACCTCGCTTTGCAACCAATTCAAAATTTCCAACAAGCCTTTGCCTCGCGAATTCGTCCAAAACTTCAAATCTAGTCATAATAATTCAATATACTCAATATAAATCGTACGAATTAATTCCATATGAAGGTACTAATTTTCCAATAAAAATCCAAAATTTAACTCAAAATCGCCCGTGGGTACCACATCTCGAAATCCGACAAAACTCACAAAATCCGACAACCCATTCAACCACGAGTCTAACCGTACCAATTTTACCAAAATCCGACATCAACTCAGCCCTCAAATCTTCAAATTAAACCAAGAGGGTTTTCAAGATTTTATCAACTTAAATCACCAAATAAATGTTAAAAACAACGATGAATTCGAGTAATCTAACCAAAATTGAGTTAAGAACACTTACCCCGATGTTTTCCTTGAAAATCTCTCGAAAAATCGCCTCACCCGAGCTCCAAATCATCCAAAATGGAAAATGCGACGAATTTTGGACTTTATTTTGCTGCCCTGGGATTGGTTCTTCGCGTTCGCGAAGAACAAAATTCCAAAAATTCATTTTCCAAACTCTGCTCGGATAGCATCTAGTGTAATGGTCATAACTTTGTGCACACAACTCCATATAACTATTATATTATGTTTCTGAAAACCAGATTCAAAGAGCTACAACTTTTGTTTTTAAATCATCTCCAAATTCTTTGTATATTGAGAGATATGAACTTTCGAAATAAGACCTGCGCAACCGAATTTCTTCTTCTACGCGAACGCGAGGCACTATTTGCGAATGCGAAGAACAAAATCCGAGATGCAAAATCCTTCTTCGCGAACGAAAGGATCTCTTCGCGGACGTGAAGAATAAATTCTCAGAAGCGAGATTCTTCTTCGCGGACGCGAGAGGACCCTCGCGGACGCGAAGCACAACACCAGACACCAGCTTCAGCTATTGCAAAACAGCCCGAAATGATCCGAAACCACCCCGAATCACACCCGAGGACCTCGGGAACTCAACCAAACTTTCCAACCAATCCTAAAATATCATTCAAACTTGTTCCAATCTTCGGAATGCTCAAAACAACATCAAAACACAACTTTTACATCGGATTCAAGCCTAAGAATTCCAAGAACTCTCAAATTACGTTTTCGATCAAAAAGTCTATCAAACCTCGTCCGAGTGATCTGAAATTTTACACACACGTCACATTCAACACTACGAAGCTACTTCAACTTCCGGAATTCCATTCCGGCCCTCGGATCAAAATCTCACTATCGAACCGGAAACTTCTAAAATTCAACTTTCAGCATTTCAAGCCTAAATTAGCTATGAACCTCCAAAACATAATCTGAACATGCTCCTAAACCCGAAATCATCCAACGAAGCTAACAGAACCATCAGACCGTCTTCACACTATTCCGACTACGGTCAAATTTCCAGAACTTAAGCTCTCATTTAGGGACCAAGTGCCCCAAAACTCTCCAAAACTCCAAAGAATTCCTCCCGGCAACTCACAATTGCAGAACCAAATACAGGGAATGCATTTCATAGGGGACCGAGACATAAATTCTTAAAATGACCGGTCAGATCATTATATTTTCCACCTCTTAAACAAACGTTTGTCCTCGAACGTACTAAGAATTATTCTGAGGTTGCCAAATTGATTATTTTACTGTTACAACTATTATCTCGGTTGATCTCATGTTACCGCATTCGGCATAACCCGACAACACCATCTCAATTGAAATATTGCATTTATCTATATTTGTAAACTTTAAGACCAAATTTCTTACTCTCCAAACATTTCAAAATGGTCAAAATTTTCCATCACCTCACGGTATTATTCTCATGTCAACACACATCAACTTTTAATAGCGCTCACTTTTTTCCCTCACTTAAGGTTATTCGTCCTCAAATACACAACGTAACTCATCTCTTTCTTCGCACATCTTAATATTCCAAAATTTTCTATCTCCCAAATTTTTCAGAAATTTCGACAGAGTCTCCCCTGTAATTGGGACTATCCACCTGTCAGAGTAACAACCAAATAACTCATAACAACACATTCATAACTCAATGATACTCCACAATATATATATATATCACTAACACTAGTCTCTGCATTACAAGTACGATATTATCATAATGATATCTGAACATGACACACATCATATGCATGACCTTAACCACATCTTTGGTTTTAATAGTTGTACATAATCGATTAAAAATCGCCACTTAACCTCATGTCAACAAAATCTTGTTTCAAACCTCCATTTTACTAACAACAAGGCATGAAGATCTCATAGTTACTTACGTAACTTAACGGCTCACATTTAACGCTATCTGGCACTCATCATGTAGGCTAAAACTCAATAATTACAATACAATTTGACAAATTATGCCCAAAGATATTCATATGACAATTTTCAAATAAGTCTCATAGGCATGACTCCCTATAAGTACTATAGTACAAATTTTTAATTTTTCACAAGGGAGAATCATATAAATTTTTCACCACAAGGACGTCGTCCTTATATAATATCCATATTGCAGCTTGTAGCTGGGTTATATATCTCCCATCATATAAAAAAATACGAGGATCTCGTCCTCAGCTCCGTACCACAAGTAATATGCACATTGTGCCAACTAAAATTTTTTATTTCCTTTCTTTTTCTTCTAAATAAATTCAGTCAAACAAAATCACAACATATAAGAACCCTCACACCGATAGGGAATAAAATTCGCAATTTAAATTAATTTTTTTCCTGAAATCACATCGCAACTATTTTAAGTGACTAACACATAATGATAAACATAATTATCTCCATATAATCTCCAAATAAGAGTACTCACATAAGTAGATTTTTGGATTACAAAGTTCATTCATGATTGGAGCATATTATGAGGGCTCGCCTCGATACTTAGAACCGAATCAAGTTAAGGAAATTGTTACTTGTAACGATACCATCTGGTGTAGTGACCTCAGCTATACCATAGCAAATATATCAGCAGGTTGCGCTCCACCTCTTAAGGGTCATCTACCCACTTTTCCTCCACCCTTAATTGGTAGTGTAAGTAGAGTAGTAACTGTAATGGATTACATGGCACGTGTGCTCTGATGGAATAGATTTCTTCCAAGTCTAGGACAATTTCTCAGGATATTCCTAGGATCACCATATTCATAACAACCTATCCGCAGTTCGACTGCTCATACTGAGTATATACCGGATAACTTAAATAACCATTGCAGGGAATTCCATGCCACAGGTACATTAAAACATAATTGCCACACGCGAGTGTTCTGATTAACATTAAGCACTGCGAGTATACTGAATATGTTTCTATCACCCTGAATTATTAAGGACGCGGGAATATCTCAAGTCTTATCACTATCTCGTTTAAATCTCAGCTCTTGATCATATATAAGTTTTGGAAAACCTTTCAATACCACATAAATACATCTCAGGCCAAAATTGGTATAACATATAACCCCGCAAATTTGATCGTTGATAGTGGACTCCCCTCACTTGTGCGAAATCATAAGACACATTCACGACGATCCATAATACTAACCTTCACTGCTCGTACGATACCAGTCATAGGACACCTCAAGCCATTTACTTCGCGATTGTCATCCTCATGATAGTTAGACTCACTTCCTCCAGTGCCTCGGCTGCTAGTATGTACTCTTCCCTAATTAGAAATCCCATACGAACCACATAGTCTCTAATACCACTAACTATCTTTAGATCTACATCCACCTTTGATGATTAGGCAACCAATCAAACCTTCTTGAGATTTTACTTATCGACTAGATGTCAAAATCCGATGCACCCCATGTGCACAACTGAAAGATCTCTTTGCACTTACATAACCTCGATTCTGAATGACATGTGGTAGCAATGGTTGAGCAACCTTGGCTCTCTTATAACCCCCCCCCCCCTTTTATGGTATCACAAACCATTGGCGTAGTGCACAATTTCATACATGAGTGGATGCAAAAGAACATAAGATATATGCATCAAGTTGAATAAATGACGCACGATAAGGAATGAAAGAAGTGGAATTTTGTTTTTCCTGCTAGTTTCATAGCCTCTCGAAGATAAGTACGGACGTCTCTGTACCGATCCGCAAGACTCTACTAAACTCGCTTATGACTTGTTGCACCTATGAACCTAGAGCTCTGATACCAACTTGTCACGACCAGATTTCCCCTCCGTTGGGTTTCGTGATGGCACCTAGTCTTAAAGACTAGGTAAGCCTAATATTGCGGAATAACAACCATGAATAATATCATCTCAAATTCTTCTGAAATAAAATTCGTATACAATGAACATCTTCCCAAAACCCGACAGTACAAGTCATAAGCTCTATAGAGTTTTTCGCTACCATTTCTAAACACAACCATAAGGAAATAAGTATAGTAGTGAGAATATAAAATAAGAAGGTGACTCCGAAGCCTGCGAACGCTGCAACAGGTTTACCTTGATACTTCACCGCAACGAATAGATACTATCGACCAAATACCGAGATTTGTACACAACAATGTACAGAAGTGTAGTATCAGTACAACCGACCCCATGTGCTGGTAAGTGCCTAGCCTAAACTCGGCGAAGTAGTGACGAGGCTAGGACTAGACAACCAAATAAACTTGCAAGATAGCGTACAAAATAATAGGAAGAAGATAACAATGATGGCAACAATGATCAACCAGTGATATAAATAGCAGGCAACAAGAACAACATAATTGTTTCTCAACAAATAATAAATACAAGTGCACTCAGTTAATGAAGTCCTTCAAATATAAATCTTTCGCCTATAAATCCTTCAAGTAATAATCTCTAAGATAATATGCTTTTCAATAAATATACTTCCTTCAAATAAATATCTTTCAAATAAGCATCTTTCGAATATAACTATTTTGAGTAAAGGTCACCTTGTGACGCCTCATTTCATACTCATAATAATATAGGTCTCAACTCACTTTCATATTTTACTGCATCTCGTGCCCATATTTGTATTAGAACCGCACAGACAACTCACGTGCCATTAAATAAAACTATAATATTTTCCCCGGCACCTTGTGCCCGTATATTTCTACCTCGCATTGCACAAAAATATTCTCATGTTACTCAATTCATAGGTTCCATACCCAATACAATTAAGAATATTCAAGGAGCCACGTTCGCTTAACATAAAGTAGATTACAACTTCCGACTTAATTAGGATATCAACAAGAAAAGATGAAGTTATTTTTTTTCGAAATCATTTGATAAAGAAAATACCATTTTTAATTAAAGTACAGAATAGAATGAATCATTACATTTAATACGAGAAATCAATAAATCAATAAATAGTAGAAATTCCATTTTTAGTAAGGTACAACTTCAAACGGTTTAAGGAAAATTTAGTTAAGAAATCCCTTGAGTTAAAAATATAATAATTGTTGAAATTTGAAATATTGAATGCTATATATAAATGTGGCGAGGTATTGAAAACAATACGGATTCCAACACAAAGGATCATAGCAATAAGGAAAATTCTGAACTATTAAAACACTTGAATTGATAACAACAATTAAACACAACAAACAGGAAGTGCACGACACCACCCTTCGTGCTTTAACTCACGTCCTCACCATAAGAATCAAAATTCAATTTTAATCTTTCTTGTTGCGGCGTGCAACCCGATCCCTATCATATATTACTGTTGCGGCGTGCAACCCGATCCAAATATATAATAATTATTGTGACGTGCAATCCGATCCAAATATATAATAGTTATTGCGGCGTGCAACCCGATCCAAATATATAATAATTATTGCGACGTGCAACCCGATCCAAATATTTCATAATTTTTGCGGTGTGCAACCCGATCCAAATATTTCATAATTGTTGCGGCGTGCAACCCGATCCCATTTTATATATCTCGTGGTAGGCGTACCACCCGCTCCCATGTCATTATATCTCGTGGTAGGCGTACCACCCGCTCCCATTTCATTATATCTTGTGGTAGGCGTACCATCCTCTCCCATTTACAAACAAACAAATAAATAATCATATATAATCCCGGTAAGGGAATAAGAGCAATATAACAATATCCCAAATATTTTAATATATCCCGGCAAGGAAACAATAATATCAAAACAATAACATCCCGGCAAAGGAACTATAATATTTCAATAATATCCCGACAGTGGAATAATAATATCAACACAATATCATCCCCGCAAGGGAATAATAATATCAAAATAATAATAACATATGAAGCGCAATAAACCACAACGGAGTCATAACAATTATAATACAAGACTCACGGGCATACTTGACACCAACGTATAAATACTCGTCATCATGCCTATACGTCGTACTCCACAATTAATATGTAACAAATAATACACAACTCCTAATCCTTCAAGCTAAGGTTAGACCAAACACTTACCTCACTTTGCAACCAATTCGAAATTTCCAACAAGCCTTTGCCTCGCGAATTCGTCCGAAGCATCAAATCTAGTCATAATAATTCAATATACGCAATATAAATCGTACGAATTAATTCCATATTAAGGTACTAATTTTCCAACAAAAATCCGAAATTTAACTCAAAATCGCTCGTGGGGCCCACATCTCGAAATCCGACAAAACACACAAAATCCGACAACCCATTCAACCACGAGTCTAACCATACCAATTTTACCAAAATCCGACATCAACTCGACCCTCAAATATTCAAATTAAACCAAGAGGGTTTTCAAGATTTTACCAACTTAAATCACCAATTAAATGTCAAAAACAACGATGGATTCGAGTAATCTAACCAAAATTGAGTTAAGAACACTTACCCCGATGTTTTTCTTGAAAATCTCTCGAAAAATCGCCTCACCCGAGCTCCAAATCATCCAAAATGGAAAATGGGACGAAGTTTGGACTTTATTCTGCTGCCCTGGGATTGGTTCTTTGCGTTAGCGGTCCTCCTCTCGCGTTCGCGAAGAACAAAGTTCCAAAAATTTATTTTTCAAACTCTGCTCGGACAGCCTCTAGTGTAATGGTTATAACTTTGTCCACACAACTCTAAATGACTATTATAATATGTTTCTGAAAACCAGATTCGAAGAGCTACAACCGTTGTTTTTAAATCATCTCCATATTCTTTGTATATTGAGAGATATGATCTTTCGAAATAAGACCTGCGCAACAGAATTTCTTCTTCTACGCGAACGCGAAGAACAAAATCCGAGATGCAAAATCCTTCTTCGCGAACGCGAGGCTCTCTTCGCGGACGCGAAGAACAAATTCTCAGAAGCTAGATTCTTCTTCGAGAACGCGAGAGGACCTTCGCGGACGCGAAGCACAACACCAGACACCAGCTTCAGCTATTGCAAAACAGCCCGAAATGATCCGAAATCACCCCGAATCACACCCGAGGCCCTCGGGACCTCAACCAAACTTGCCAACCAACACTAAAACATCATTCAAACTTGTTCCAATCTTCAGAACGCTCAAAACAACATCAAAACACAAATTTTACATCGGATCCAAGCCTAAGAATTCTAAAAACTCTCAAATTACGTTTTCGATAAAAAAGTCTATCAAACCTCGTCCGAATAATCTGAAATTTTGTACACACGTCACATTCAACACTACGAAGCTACTTCAACTTCCGGAGTTGCATTCCAGCCCTCGGATCAAAATCTCACTATCGAATCGAAAACTTCTAAAATTCAACTTTCGGCATTTCAAGCGTAAATTAGCTATGAACCTCCAAAACACAATCTAAACATGCTCCTAAACCCGAAATCACCCAACGAAGCTAACGGAACCATCGAAATTCTGTTCCGAGACCATCTTCACATTGTTCCGACTACAGTCAAATTTTCAAAACTTAAGCTCTCATTTAGGGACCAAGTGTCCCAAAACTCTCCGAAACTCCAAAGAATTCCTCCCGACAACTCACAATTGCATAAACAAATAAATGGAATGCATTTAATAAGGGATCGAGACATAAATTCTTAAAATGACCGGTCGGGTCATTACTCGACTTCACGCGCTTAAAATTTTGTTCGCAAACACGTATATGCCACATCAGCAACATGTGTTTACTTGATATACTTAATAATCGCTTGAAGTATCTAAATGATAAACAAGTCCGTTAAAGTGACGGTTTGAACGTTGTGAACAACTTAGAGGGGAAAAAATTATTTTTTAAAATTTTCACTCACATTACTCACTAACTTAAAAAAGAACCCAAATTATCATGTCCAAATACAACTCTAATTTTCAAATATTATTTTCGCTTAAAACAATTTCATTATTTTTTTGAATTTTACAGTTCTTATGTCCAAACTCCCACTAAATTATAGACATGTAAATTTTTTGGTAAACCATTATTCACAATATGTGTGCAGTTTCTTCGAGGGAAGAATTTCAAACAAAAAATTCCAGCAGTAAAAGTAGAAGAAGGAGAAGAAATTACAGATGAAGTTGCCACAACTTCATTGCGTAGAGCTGTTCATTTTTTTTCAGCATTACAGGCTAGTGATGGTCATTGGCCTGCTGAAAATACTGGTCCTTTGTTCTTTCTTCCACCTCTTTAAGCTTTTCATTTGTAATTTTACTTTTCTTTTCTTTCAAAAATTGAAGCATGTATATGTTAAAGCTAATTCTTTGTTCATTTTCTTGGGACCCAAAATTCAGGTTATCTGTATGTACATCACTGGCCATCTTAATACTGTTTTCCCAGCTGAGCATCGTAAGGAGATTCTTCGGTATATATACTGTCACCAGGTATTTGACTTTATGTTTCAATGAGTATATCATTCTACCCAAGTTTGATTTGCAAATTCCCAAATAATTTAAGTGTATATTTAACTATATACACTGATAATATAAACTTTTTTTACCCTTTAGATAGTGTACACTGTCGGCACATAGAAGTTACAATCATTTCTGAATTATTGACTTCAGAATGAAGATGGTGGATGGGGTTTGCACATAGAAGGTCACAGTACAATGTTCTGTACAGCTCTGAGTTATATTTGCATGAGGATTCTTGGGGAAGGACCGGATGGTGGTGAACACAATGCCTGTGCTAGAGCAAGGAAATGGATTCTTGATCATGGTAGTGTCACTGCAATTCCTTCCTGGGGTAAAACATGGCTCTCGGTATGATTAAATACCCTAATGGAGTAATTGTTAGACGACTGTAAATTATAGTAGGATATAAGTTATATGCATGGACAATGTACGGAAATTTTACACTATCAGTGTGTATTAACCTGTTGGAGCAGGTAACCTATCTTGTTTTCTACGTTACTAATCCCACTTATTTAAACTTATATACTACATACGCCTCTGCACTTATTGTGGACAGTTAATTGTAGTTATTATTTAGGTGACCTGATTCTGTAAAATTCCTTTTTATGGTTAGCATATAAAACTCAGTAAATTATAACATTCTCCATTGTCAAGTAAACCTTGTAGTGTCATGTTAATGCTTTCTTGTTGCTGATAAATCTTCCTTCTTTCTTTCAGATTCTTGGAGCTTTTGAGTGGTTAGGAACTAATCCAATGCCACCTGAGTTTTGGATTCTTCCATCTTTTCTTCCCATGCATCCAGGTTGGTCAATTTAATTCTTTATTGCTCATTCATTAGTACACATCCTAATTTTCAGTTAATTTTATTGTAGATATTAGTTTACAGGATTTGCTTTGCAATGTTTCTGGTTGATGTCATTTTCTACAAGTGTCGATCTATCGATTCTACCAAGTATCTTGATTCTTAATTTAAATGCAGCAAAAATGTGGTGCTACACTCGAATGGTCTACATGCCAATGTCTTATCTCTATGGGAAAAGATTTGTTGGTCAAATCACACCTCTCATTTTGCAATTGAGGGGAGAGTTATATGAACAACCATACCGTGAGATTAACTGGAAAAAAGTACGCCATTTATGTGCAAAGGTATGACTTTTAGGGTTCTTTTGGTTACCACGATTAGAAAAATAATCCCGAGATAGAATTTGATATTATTTATACTTGTATAACTTTTTCTACGGACCAAATGAGTCCTCAATGTTGGAGTTAATGTCTACATTGTACCATCTTCTACAAATGCTCAAATAATAAGTTGTTGCTGCAGGAGGATCTCTATTACCCTCATCCATTGGTTCAAGATTTGATGTGGGACAGTCTCTACATATGTACCGAGCCTCTATTGACTCGTTGGCCTTTCAACAAGCTGAGAAATAAAGCTCTTGAAGTTACCATGAAACACATACACTATGAAGACGAGAATAGTCGATACATCACCATGGGATGTGTGGAAAAAGTATGGAAACTAATTTATTTTGAAAAGATAGCATTATTACCTGCATTATCTTAATGACTTCATCTGTAGGACACTGATGTAACACTTGGATGGCGTAGGTATTATGCATGCTTGCTTGTTGGGTTGAGGATCCCAACAGCGATTATTTCAAAAAACATCTTGCTAGGATCCCAGATTATTTATGGGTAGCTGAAGATGGAATGAAAATGCAGGTTGGTAGATCTGAATTGTACTATTTCACAAACCACAATGAGTTAAGTATAGGATCTCTTTTACACTTAACGTGTGTTCGTGAAATAAAAAACTCTAACCCCCTTTTCCTATTTTGAATTGATGCAAAAAATTGTTACTGAAATTGGCGAGTATTTGTCATCGGACTGCAGGGTTTTGGTAGTCAACTTTGGGATACTGCCTTTGCTATTCAAGCACTATTGGCCAGTGAGATGAATGATGAGATATCAGATACCCTTAGAAAAGGACATGACTTTATAAAGAAATCTCAGGTTTGATGTCTAAATCATGAGCATAACAGCTCTTGCAAAATATGGACCTTATTAATGTATGTGACTTATTTCTAGGTGAAGGACAACCCTTCTGGTGATTTTAGAGGGATGTATAGGCATATCTCAAAAGGATCATGGACTTTTTCAGATCAAGATCATGGATGGCAAGTCTCTGATTGCACTGCCGAAGGATTAACGGTATCTAACTGTTCAATGAAATAAGATTTTAACTTCTTGTAATTGCTGAAAAATGTTAAGATGATAATGCTAGTAAATTTGCCTCATATCTTTTTTTTTTCTTTTTCCCTCTAGTGCTGCCTTCTCTTCTCTACAATGCCCTCTGAATTAGTTGGTGAGGCAATGGAACCTGCACGACTGTGTGACGCAGTGAATGTTATTCTTTCCTTACAGGTAAACACTCAAAAACGTGTCCTAAAATTATTACTCCCTCCGTTTTAATTTATGTGAACATGTTTGACTGGGCACGGAGTTTAAGAAAAAAATGAAGACTTTTGGAATTTGTGGTCCTAAACAAATCCAAATTGGGCCCAGAGTATTTGTGTGGTTATAAAAGCTTCTCATTAAGGGTAGAATTGTAAGTTTAAGCTGAATTGTTACCAAATTCAGAAAGGGTTCATTCTTTTTGGAATGGACCAAAAAGGAAATAGGTTCAGATAAACTGGAACAGAGGGAGTAGTTGTTTTCTGTTTGTAAAAAATTCCAAGAGAAACATATATCTTACACCGAATAGAGAATCTAATATATGGCTACCTTTGTTATAAATTCATCTTTTCTGAATTTAGTCGCTCGTCATTTGAATCATTTCTAGTAATAATAAGATCCATTTAAATAAAATTGCAGAGCAAAAATGGGGGTTTACCAGCATGGGAGCCTGCAGGGGCCTCAGAGTATTTGGAGGTAACTTTTCACGATCTAGGAATTTTGTCTATTTGCTTCATTTCAAGGATGTTAAAGACCCTCAACTTCTTCTATAGTCTTCCAGAACCTGAATAATTAACTTTCTTGTTCTGTTTTATAATCTGACAGTTGCTCAATCCTACTGAATTTTTTGCAGACATTGTTATTGAGCATGAGTAAGATTTATTTCTCTAGTTTCTCTCTTTCCCTTTAGCTTTTTTCCCTTTGTTAGTCTCCATTTTACAGCTTCACACTGATTAAATATCAATCCAGGTATGTTGAGTGCACTGGCTCGTCAATCCAAGCACTTGCTCTGTTTAAAAAGCTATACCCTGGACACAGAACCAAGGAGGTTGACAATTTCATTGACAACGCTGTTAAATATTTTGAAGATGTACAGAGGCCTGATGGTTCATGGTATATGATGTGACTCTTGCGAGCCCTTGAACTTGCAATAGATAGTTCATTTCTGCTCAAATGATACATATGACATGATTAATCATGTCAACAGGTATGGTTGATGGGGTGTGTGCTTCATATATGCTTCTTGGTTTGCTCTTGGAGGGCTTGCCGCAGCAGGCAAAAGTTACAACAACTGTGCAGCTGTCCGTAAAGGCGTTGAATTTTTGCTAAGAACACAAAGGTCTGATGGTGGTTGGGGAGAAAGCTATCGTTCTTGCCCGGACAAGGTAATGTAAAAGCAAAATAGGCTATGTAAAACAACAATAACAACAACTACGTCTCAATCTATACATTGTTATGAAATCTATATATGCATCATGCACCATTTGGAGCCCTTTCATTCCAATACTGAATAATTTAAGCCAAGGTTTCTATTAACATGAACCTTTCCCCAAGAGGAGGAAATGTATAGATGACGGTGGAAAAGACAACTGTGACTTAGCTTTGTGATTGATCAAAATAGGTATACAGAGAACTTGAAACAGATAACTCAAATCTTGTACAAACTGCATGGGCATTAATGGGATTGATTCACTCTGGCCAGGTGAATTCCTTGTAATTTATTTCACAATCACAGTAAAAAATTTCTTCTTCAAAAGAGTTGTTTGCCAACTTCTCCATTTGGACAGGTTGATAGAGATCCGAGGCCCCTCCACCGTGCAGCAAGGCTGTTGATTAATTCTCAGTTGGAAGATGGTGACTTCCCACAGCAGGTAATTATTCTGAAAATTACAAGCTATACTGTTGAAAACATAATTAAGTAAATAAAAGTATGTTCTCTCTAACAACTTATGCTTTTAGATTAGATAGTCACACACTTCAATATAAATACAGGGAAAAATTCTTCAGTTTGTTTAGTTTCTCTCTTTCCCTTCAGATTTTTTCCCATTATTAGTCTCCATTTTACAGCTTCACACTGATTAAATGTCAATCCAGGTATGTTGAGTGCACTGGCTCGTCAATCCAAGCACTTGTTCTGTTTAAGAAGCTATACCCTGGACACCGAACCAAGGAAGTTGACAATTTCATTGAGAAAGCTTCTAAATATGTTGAAGATGTACAGATGCCTGATGGTTCATGGTATATGATATAACTCTTGCGAGCCCTTGAACTTGCAACATATAATTTCTTTCTGCTCTATCGATACATGTGACATGATTAATCATGTCAACAGGTATGGTAACTGGGGTGTGTGCTTCACATATGGTTCCTGGTTCGCGCTTGGAGGGCTTGCTGCAACAGGCAAGAGTTACAGCAACTGTACAGCTGTCCGTAAAGGCATTGAATTTCTGTTACAAACACAAAGGTCTGATGGTGGTTGGGGAGAAAGCTATCGTTCTTGCCAGACAAGGTAATGTAAAAGCAAAAAAGGCTATGTAAAACAACAATAGCAACATCTGCGTCTCAATCTATACATTGTTATGAAATCTATATATGCATCCTGCTCCATTTGGAGTCGTTTCATTCCAATACTAAATAATTTAAGCGAAGGTTTCAATTAACATGAACCTTTCCCCTTAAAGAAGGGGAAATGTAAAGATGACTATTGAAAAGACAATTGTGACTCAGCTTTGTATTTGATCAAAACAGGTATATAGAGAACTTGAAACAGATAACTCAAATCTTGTACAAACTGCATGGGCATTAATGGGATTGATTCACTCTGGCCAGGTGAATTCCTTGTAATTTATTTCACAATCACAGTAAAAAATTTCTTCTTCAAAAGAGTTGTTTGCCAACTTCTCCATTTGGACAGGTTGATAGAGATCCGAGGCCCCTCCACCGTGCAGCAAGGCTGTTGATTAATTCTCAGTTGGAAGATGGTGACTTCCCACAGCAGGTAATTATTCTGAAAATTACAAGCTATACTGTTGAAAACATAATTAAGTAAATAAAAGTATGTTCTCTCTAACAACTTATGCTTTTAGATTAGATAGTCACACACTTCAATATAAATACAGGGAAAAATTCTTCGGCTGTTAAAAGATCAAGCTGTTAAGTATTGGAATGACAACAACAACAACTCAGTATAATCTCATTTAGTGGGGTCTGGGGAGGATAGTGTGTACGCAGACTTTACCCCTACCCTGGGGTAGAGAAGCTGTTTCCAAATAGACCCTCGGCATCCTTCCCTCCAAGAACTTCCCACCTTGCTCTTGGGGTGACTCGAACTCACAACCTCTTGGTTGGAAGTGGAGTTTGCTTACCATCAGAGCAACCCCTCTTGTCAAGTATTGGAATGAGATAGACTCAAATTGAACAAAACGGACATAGATGATTCATATAGTCGACTCAAACTAGTTTAGAAGCTGGTCGTATTTGATTGATATCGATTAATTTATATAAAGGAACAAGTTGTTTCAGACTGGCAAAATAATATACTATAAAAGAACAAGGGCAACTCGGTGAATCAAGCTCCCGCTATGCGCGGAGTCCGGGGAAGAGCCGGACTACAAGGGTTTATTGTATGCAGCCTTACCCTGCATTTCTGTAAGAGACTGTTTTCACAACTCGAATCCCGTGACCTCCTGGTCACATAGCAGCAACTTTACTAATTACGCCAAGGCTCCCCTTAATATCTAAAAGAACAGAGATTACTAAAACCAGTTTTATCAAAAATTGCTTTTTATCTGACTTGTGTTTCACTTCATAAATATGTGCAGGAAATGACTGGAGTTTTTATGAAGAATTGCATGTTGCACTATGCTTTATACAGAAATATATTTCCATTGTGGGGTTTGGCAGAATACTGCAAAAATGTCGTATTACCATTACAAAAAAAGTAAATATATTTGAATGCAGCCTTCTCCAAAGAGAGATATGAAAGCAATCTGCCTAATATAGTATGGCCTTTGGTCCTTACATAAAATTTTCCAGAAATAATGTAGTTTATTTTTTGTTGTGTTAATGTAAGTGATGTGATGTAACAATATCAAAATCATAGCCTAAGCTATTGCTGTATGCATTTATTCGCGAATAAAGAAAATTACAAAATTGTTAATTTGTGTAATTCTTTTCCATTTTACTTCTTACTATATTTTCCAACTAGAACTATGGACCACATTAGTGATGCGATGCTTAATCAAAAAATTTGAGTTTCTTGGGAATGAAAAAATTTCTTATAGGGAACTCCTTTAATAGGCTCTATGCAGCATCACCAATCATTAATCTGATTAATCTATGAAAATAGCATGGGCTAGTTAATTTTTGGACATGTAATCGAAAAATAGTCAGTGTTTGTAAAGTCATTGAAAAATAATCATTATTTTATGTGGAGATAAAATTTGGAACAAAAATATCCTCGCTGAAACACGGAAAGTTCCAATATAATATGATGCGTATAAATTTTCAGCATATTATGTTGGAACTCAAGCATATTATGCTAGAATCTTATATGTAAAGAATTCAAACTCCAACATATTAATGCTGAACCTTTTTCCAGATTTTTCAAGGTGTTTTTGTTGAGATTTTATCTTTACATGAAAAAGTGATTAAATTTCAATTACTTTTGAAACTGTGACTATTTTTCAAATATCAGTTATAAATCAGGCTATTTTTTTTTTTTTTTTGCAATTAATCTGAATTAGTCGGACTAGTGAATATTAAATAAGTAAAAGACATAGTAATATTATTCGAAACTTGTACCTCCGCCCCCGGTAGTTGGGAAGGGGAATCAATAGGAGAATTAATATAATACTCATTATTCCCCTTCCCAACTACCGGGGGCGGAGGTATAGTAGGGGCGGGTTCGGGCGAACCCAATGGCTTTTTCTGAAACCCTGTATTTGTATTGTAAAATTTACCACATCTATATAAATATATCATGCTGAACCCAGTACCAAAAGAGGTTTGGGTTTCCTTGGGAAAAGATGTGGGTTTGATTCCCCATTGAAGCAGTTTTTTTATTTCGTTTTTTTTAATATTTTTTTTCACAAATTAACGGAACGACAACGTTTTCTTCATTACCTCTCAACATAACGTGTTTCTTTCTATTAAGCAAAGAACAGAAGCTTCCAACTTTAAACACAAACTTTTTCTTTCACTTCCCAAATCAAAAAAAAATCTAGGGTTCTCCTGGGTTTTCTTCCAATTCCCAAATCAAAAAAAAAAATTAGGTTTTTGCTGCCTCTGCTAGGGTTCATCTGTTCGTCTCAGGTATCTGTAATCTGTCCATCTTCCCATCTCTTGTGAATAAAAATTCTTAACCCCTTTTCAATTGATTTGAGGAAAATTATTTTTGTATTGGAATGAATGAGCTCAATCTGTGTGGGATTCAATTTTTGTAAAGTGTCTCGCCAACCCTACCCATCTTGACAAAATTTCTGAGTTTTATTAGTTTTATTTTGAGACCAATAAAGAAATAATCTTAGGCTCCTAAATTTAGCTTTTTTCTCTATTAATTTGTGAAGAAAATTATCATAATTTATAATCAAATCAATAAGACAACTAAGCACGATTTTAATTATTGAAACAAACAATGAAGATGTTTGCTTGAATCTGAAAATTTGGTGTTGATTGATGCAACTTGACACAAGTTAGATGGTGTCTCATACTTTTGTAATTGAAAATAGCATTTACTTTAACTAATTATAGGGTTGTGTAAATTTAGTGCTACATAAGTTCATGAAATAAAGTACATGATGATTTACTCTTTTACTTCAAGTAAATTTCTGTTTTGTGATTTTTATATTTTTCTAGCAAAAGTCGATACTTATTCTTTAGTCAGTTTGATATTGTATTTAGTTTTAGGTCATAGTCTTATTCAAAATTTTAGAACCCACACACTCCAAATCCTAGCTCCGCCTCTACCAACCCTACGTTGTTTTCATACAAGAAAATTTTCAATCACATATATCACATGATAGAGGAACAACAAATTTTTATGGTTTCAAGTAAAGGACAGAGGGGATCATTCATGCACTTAATACATTCTTTATATCTGTATAACTCTTGCCCCACCACAAGTGACAGGCAATGATTCATATCCAAGTATTCTAGTACTCAGGCATTATTTGTTTAAAGATACTCCATACATTTAAATTTGTGGCGTTAAATGAGACACAAATAATTATGTGTGACTATAAATCATTGGATAAAGTTAAATTATTTTTAAATATGAAAATAAGCAATTCTTTTCGGCACAGACTAAAAAGAAAATAAGTTCACATAAATTGAAACGGAGAAAGTATTATATTTAGCGATTGTTCAGGAATATGGCCACGTGCAAAGACGGAGCTAGAGTGTCGGGAGCGGGTTCGGCTGAACCCAGTAGCTTTAGTTCGAACCCGATATTGGTCCTAAATTTTTTTTAAATATGTACAAATTATTAATTTAAAATCCAATAACATTAAACTATTAAAATTCTGAACCCATAAACTTAAAATTCTGGCTCCGTCTCTATTCGCGTGCAACCTAGAATTCCTGGTTCCTTCACATATGTAGTGAACTAATGCACGGTAGAAACTACAAAAGAAATAATTTTGCTAGAGAAAAATAAAGGCTTGAAGTTGGTTCGCTGAGTGTTGCTCCCAAACGCACTCGCAAGTATACGTGCTCGACAAGTAATATAGGATTGTAAGTCTAGATATCGTACCCACAGGGAATTGTGATTAACTATCAACTAAATTAAACTAAATAATTAATCTATTCAAGTGAATCCTAACATATGAATATTTAATTAAAATTAATCTAAAGTAACAATTTAAGAGATTAAAGAAAACAACGGCAAACTTAACGACGAATTCAATGTGGGTGAATATTCTAGAGCTATGGGTTAGCTAATAATCCCGTTGAGTTTTCCACCTAAATCTCCTAATTAATTTATCTGGTTTATTGATTGACAGGGTTAATATTGCTCATTGCCTTCTCCCGAAGTACAACTCGCCTATTCAAGCTAACATAACGCATATATTCCTATGGAATTAAGATTAACAAGAACGCATTTATAATTCCCGTATAATAATCAAGCAAGGGGATTATGTATATTCCTATCCTAACCGCAAATCCGCTCCCCCTAAGAGCTAAGATTTTGCTCTACTCAATCTTATATCCAATCTAGAATTCCCTCTCCCGAATTCAATCCTAGATTCGTAGATAGTATTCAATTGGTGATCAAACAATCAAATAATTAAGCGTAAGATTGAATAAATAAACCAATATCATAAAATAATAAGAACAATTTAAGTTTCAAACCACAATGTTCATGTAGCACCCAAAACTCTAGAACTAATAAACTATGAAATTAAAGGAAGAGAAGAGAAGAAAAACTAGTTAGAAGCCTCCTCCAAGCATGGTGTGTGTTCCTCCACGTGAATTCCCCTCCAAAATATGTTCCATATCATCAAAAGTGGCATCCTCCTATGTATATATACCAAGTAGGGTTGGGCCCAAACAATTATACATTCTCCAATGTGAAAAATGACACTTTTCCCGGGCGACTCACGCGAACTCGCGCGTTTTCTCTAACATTCTGGCTCAAGCTCTTAAACTTGTGCGACTTCGCGCGTGACTTCGCATGTGTGTTTAACCCTGTTTCGTTCCGAATTCGGAAACACGTCAAACATGAAAGTTGTAGCACTATGAGTTATCTTTTCAACAATATACTATGGATCAAAAATGGAGTTTGGAGCAAAAAAGTTATGTCTATTTTACTAGACAGTGCGCAATATGCCTACTCGAGTCTTCGTTTTGTTGATTTATCATCTGTTGATCCCCGAATACGATCCCGGCTTAATTCCTTGGGCTTTTACTCAGACTTCAAAGCTCCAAATCACTTGAATTCATTCCATAATATCTACATAGCTTGGAATCACTCCTACAAGGCATAAAACACACCATTAGTGCAAAACACTAGCGATTAAAGCTCAAACTCAACTAAAGTGCAGTAAATTAGAGTGTAAGAATTGACTAAAATACGTAATTATAGCCTATCATCAACACCCCACACTTAAACGTTGCTCATCCTTGAGCAATCAAACTACACTTTATAAAGACACAACCTTTTTAAACAATTCTCCTATCTTATCACACCAAGAATATTTAAAGTAGACGAAGCACAAGAGTGTAACATCTTCACCTCAAGATTTGACTCACAAGTACCACACATTATTCGTAACTCACTCACTTGCTCTAACATAGGGGTCACTGATATTACCTTTCCTTCATGAATCAAGTGCCCTCACACAACAAAAGAGAGTTTTTCCACACAATAAAATTTAAGAACATTTAGGAACTCAAGATTGAAAGAATTCACTCACTCTCAGAAATAACATTCATATGCCACAAAAGATGCACCATAAGCCTGTCCATAGTGTACTACTCCACTAATCAAGCTCATTCAATCTAGGATCAATTAAGACTTTATTTGGTTATAATGTAGGCTACGGGACGGGTAGGATACGTTTAGATATAAGAGTGACTACACCTCCCTAAGCACTTTAATACATACATTTTAACATTTAAACCACATACTTATGTCAAACCAAAACTCCACCTTCACATTAATGTAAATAACCCCATTCTGTTTTAAGCACACTTACATCAAGAGCCACTACTTATCTTTTTTCACAATAATCCAACTATATTTTTCTTTTTCTTTTTCAATTCAAGTGGCTCTTTGTTGCGACCAAAACACTCACGCAAGTGTACGCGATCGACAAGTAACATAGTAGTAAGTAAAGTATCGTTCCCACGAGGAATTGTGATCAACTTCTCGACTGATGTAGACTCAAACAATTATCAA
>MU787217.1:723-37451 GCA_026770625.1 Nicotiana glauca
CCAATTCCCAAACACGATCATGATGACGCCTCTCGTGAAGACAAGGCCAGCCAACAGAACAATCAATACCTCTTTAATTCTTACTTAGCATGAATAAGTCTAAAACATTAATAAAATTATCATATGTGAGGAAGAAAAATGATAAAACAGGGAACTATCCCGACACAGCCCGACCGGGGTGTCACAAGTCACGAGCATCTAGAAAGATTTTTAATTAAACTACAAGATCTGTAATACATGGATTTAAAATTTAAAATCAAAAGAAGAAATCCAGTGCCACGAACGATGTCGATCACCTTGCTCAGCTATGATAGCAAAATCCTCAACAAGATTGAACTCTAACCATTTAGGCAATTTTCTAACCATTAACACAAGTTTCCTGAATTCTGACCCCGGGCCCGGATTCCGAGATTTATTGAAGGAAGTTGTTCTTTATCACCTAAGGATCACAAATATATGATTTCTAGTTCATTACAAGGCAAATTACGTGATGAAATCTTAGTTTTTATTAAACCCTAGGTCTAGCTCTAATCCCTTGATTTTACCTAATTTTTAGTGTTAAATCTACCTAATGTTATGTATTTGAACTAAAAGTGAGTGATGATTACTTACCTTGCAATGTTACGTTGAAACCTCCTCTTTGGAATCACCAAAATCGCCTAAGTGTTGAGAGAAATGTGAAAGAAATGAGCTTGAGCTCGTATTAAATGAACCCTTCTATCCCCAGCTATTTTTGCATCTGCGGAAGTATTTTCACTTCTGCGGAAAATGGCCACTTCTGCGGCTTTTGGAAATTGGGGCTGGACCGCTTCTGCGGTCTGGGGGCCGCATAGGTAGAACCGTTTCTACGGTCCCTGGGTCGCTTCTGCGGTTTCCCTTGGCTGCCCCTT
This sequence comes from Nicotiana glauca, assembly GCA_026770625.1. Classification (NCBI taxonomy): domain Eukaryota; kingdom Viridiplantae; phylum Streptophyta; class Magnoliopsida; order Solanales; family Solanaceae; genus Nicotiana; species Nicotiana glauca. Next base: position 1,614 of record MU787217.1, read on the forward strand.
CTCCGCTTTTGTGATCACATGACCGCATCTGCGGTCCAAGAATAGCAGATGCGGTTATGACAGAAGCAGCAAGCTTCAGTCATTTTCCAATTTCTAACTTCACTCAAACCTCGCTCGATTGACGTTCGGGGCTCCCATGCCCCGTCCGAACATACCGACAAGTCTAAAATTACGAGGCGGATCTACTCGAAGCACTCAAAACAACGCTAAATCGAAGAATCAACCCCAAAACCAAATGAATCAAATTATTGAACTTCAAGTTCTTAATTCTCCTCCAACGGGTCAAAATGCCCTTAAACTACTCGGATTGACACCAACTTTTACGGGTAGGTCTTAACTGATATTTCGGACTTGTACCAAGTTTCGGAATCAAAATCCGAACCCGATACCTAGGAAAACAATGATTTCTTAGTTTATTTAAATCTTTGAAACTTTAACTTAATAATTTCACATAAAAATTCATTACTCGGGCTAGGGACCTCGGAATTCGATTCCGGGCATACGCCCAGGTGCCATATTTTCCCATGAACCCTCAGAAATTGTCAAATCACGAATCCGGGTCCGTTTCCTCAAAATATTGACCGAAGTCAAACTTGGCCTTTTTAAAGAAACTTAAAGAAGCAACTAGACTTATTCTTGCTCAAAACTCTTCTAACTTCCGAACCACCCGTCCTTGCAAGTCATAAATTAGCTAAAGCAAGTGCGGGAAGTTTTATTTAAGGGAACGGGGTTCAAAAATGCAAAACGACCAGTCGAGTCATTATATTCTCCACCTCTTAAACAAACGTTCGTCCTCGAACGGACATAGAAAAGTACCTGGACTGCTGAATAAGTGGGGATATCGGCTCTGCATGTCCTCCTCGGACTCCTAGGTCGCCTCCTCGGACTCCCAGGTCGCCTCCTCGGACTCCCAGGCTGCTTCCTCGACCGGTTGGCCCCTCCACTGGACTCTTACCGCAGAAATCCTCTTGGACCTCAACCGGCGGTCCTGTCTATCAATAATGGCAACTGGCTCCTCCTCGTAGCCCAAGCTCTCGTCTAGCTGAATGGTACTGAAATCCAACACGTGTGAACAGTCGGCATGATACTTCCGAAGCATCGATACATGGAAGACTGGATGAACTCCTGATAATCTGGGAGGTAAAGCAAGCTCATAGGCAACCTCTCCAACTCGCCTCAACACCTCAAAGGGGCCAATAAACCTTGGGCTTAGCTTGCCCTTCTTCCTAAATCTCATAATGCCCTTCATTGATGAGACTTTCAAGAGAACCTTCTCGGCAATCATTAATGATACATCACGTGCCTTCTGATCCGCGTAACTCTTCTGCCTGGACTGAGCTGTGCGGAGCCTCTCCTGAATCAACTTTACCTTATCCAAGGCATCCTATACCAAATCTGTGCCAAGTAACTTAGCCTCGCCGGGCTCAAACCACCCAATAGGAGAACGACAATGCCGACCATACAATGCCTCATACGGGGCCATCTCTATTCTGGACTGATAGCTATTATTGTATGCAAACTCCGCCAAGGGCAAGAACTGATCCCACTGCCCTCCAAAGTCGATCACACATGCTCTAAGCATATCTTCTAAAATCTGAACTGTCCGCTCCGACTGCCCGTCGGTCTGAGGATGTAATGCCGTACTGAGCTCTACGCGGGTCCCCAACTCACTCTGAACAGCTCTCTAGAAATGGGAAGTAAACTGAGGGCCTCTGTCCGATATGATGGAAACCGGCACACCGTGCAACCTGACTATCTCCCGAATGTAAATCTAAGCATATCTCTCCGCCATATAAGTAGTCGCCACCCGAATGAAGTGGGCCGACTTGGTCAACCTATCCACAGTAACCCACACTGAATCAACCTTCCGCTGAGTCTGCGGCAACCCAACCACGATATCAATGGTAATGTGCTCCCACTTCCATTCCGGAATGGGCATCTGCTGAAGTAGGCCACGTGGCCTCTGGTGCTCATATTTGACCTGCTGGCAATTCAAACATCTAGCCACATACTCCACTATGTTCTTCTTCATCCTCCACCACCAGTAGTGCTGTCTCAAGTCACGATACATCTTCGTGGCACTCGGATGAATGGAATACCTCGAACTGTGGGTCTCTTCTAGAATCCTCTCTCTCAAGCCATCAACATTAGGAACACATACACGGCCCTGAAGCCGTAAGACACCATACTCGCCAATAGAAATCTCCTTGGCACCTCCTGAAGTACCGTCTCTCTGAGGACTGCCAAACGTGGATGATCGAACTGTCGGGCCTTAGTCTGCCCCAATAACGAAGAGTGAGCAACCACACATGCTAGAACTCGGCTGGGCTCCGAAATGTCCAACCTCACAAGTCTGTTAGCTAAATACCGGATGTCCAAGGCTAATGGTCTCATCTCGGATACCCATACTCTCCGCCTTTCTCCTCAAGGCATCCGCGACCACATTTGCCTTACTTGGATGATAAAGAATGGTAATGTCATATTCTTTTAGTAACTCAAGCCACCTGCAATGCCTCAAATTGAGATCCCTCTACTTGAACAAATGCTACAAGCTGCGATGGTCTGTATAAACCTCACATGACACTCCATATAAATAATTCCTCCATATCTTAAGAGCAAGAACAATCGCCGCCAACTCTAGATCGTGCACAGGGTAATTTTTCTCATGAACCTTCAGCTGACGTGAAGTATATGCAATAACTCGCCCCTCCTACATCAATACACATCCCAAGACAACGCGAGAAGCGTCGCAATACACTGTATACATCCTTGAACCGGAAGGCAATACAAGAACTGGTTCTGTAGTCAAAGCCGTCTTGAGCTTCTGGAAGCTCTCCTCACAATCATCGGACCAACAGAACGGGGCACCCTTTTGGTTCAATCTGGTAAGAGGTGATGAAATAGATGAAAAGCCCTGCACAAATCGCTGGTAATAACCTGCTAGCCCCAAGAAACTCTTGATCTAGGTCACTTAAGTAGGACGTGGCCAACTCTGAACTGCCTTAACCTTCTTGGGATGAACCTTAATACCCTCCCCTGACACTACATGCTCCAAGAATGCTACTGACTGTAGCCAAAACTCACACTTGGAGAACTTAGCATAAAGCTACTGCTCTCGCAAGGTCTGAAGCACTACTCTCAAATACTGCTCGTGCTCCCCCAGGCTACGTGAGTATATCAAGATGTCGTCAATGAAGACGATGACAAAAGAATCAATGTAAGGCCTGAACACCCTGTTCATCAAATCCATAAATGCCCTGGAGCATTAGTCAAGTCGAAGGACATCACCAGAAACTCATAGTGGCCATACCTAGTCCTAAACGCAGTTTTTGGAACATTCGAATCTCGAATCTTCAGCTGATGATATCCTGACCTCAAGTCGATCTTAGAGAACACCCTAGCACCCTGCAACTAATCGAACAAATCATCAATGCGAGGCAATGGATACTTGTTTTTGATGGTGACTTTGTTCAACTGGTGGTAATCAATGCACATCCGCATAGTCCCATCCTTCTTCTTCATGAATAGCACTGGTGCACCCCAAGGCGATACATTGGGCCTAACAAACCCCTTTGCTAACAACTCCTCCAACTGCTCATTCAGCTCCTTCAGCTCCTTAGGAGCCATACGGTACGTCGGGATAGATATAGGCTGAGTGCCCGGAGCCAAATAAATACAGAAATCAATATCACGATCCGGAGGCATGCCAGGAAGATCAGAAGGAAAAACATCGACGAACTCTCGGACTACTGATACTAAATCAATTGTCAGAGACTATGCGGTGGTGTCTTGCACATAAGCTTAATAAGCCAAACACCCCTTCTCCACCATGCGCTGAGCCTTCCGGAAAGAAATGACCCTGCTAGGCGTATCAGTTGTGGAACCCTTCCACTCCAATCTCGGCAACCCTGACATCGCTAGCGAAATAGTCTTGGCATGGCAATCTAGAACGGCATGATATGGAGATAACCAATCCATGACTAGGATAACCTCAAAATCGATCATATCAAGCAACAGAAGATCTGCTCTAGTCTTAATACCACATAAAGTAACCACACAAGACCGGTAGATCCGGTTCACAACCATAGAATCACCCACAGGAGTGGACACATGAACAGGAACACCCAATGGCTCAGGAGAAATAGCCAGGAAACGAGCAAACAAAGACGATACATATGAATATGTAGATCCTGGATCAAATAATACCGATGCATCTCTACCGCTAATGGAAATAATACCTGTGATGATGGCATCTGAGGCCAATGCATCTGGCCTGGCTGGAAGAGCATAGAATCTAGCTGGAGCACTGGTTGTCTAGCCTCCAACTGACTGAGTAGTAGCTGGCTGACCTCTCCCTGTTTGGCCTCTACCTGGAACGACCTCTACCAGTCTGCTCTCCACCTCTAGGCAGCTGGGCCGCTGGTGCTGGAGTCATGGGCTGCTGCCCCTGCTGTACTGCCTTTCCCCTAAGCCTGGGTAGTATCTCCTCATGTGGCCTGCGTCCCCGCACTCAAAACAAAGTGGTACGGCGACCTGCTATCCGGATGGCTGACCCTAATACCAGAAGGCTCACTAGAAGAAGCCTGAATAGCCGGCGGGTGGTAAGAACTCTCCGGCATAGCACTTAAATAAGAACTGGAAGACTCCGGAGGACCTGAATACCCACTGGATGAACCCTGAATAGCTGGCGGGCGATAAGAACTCTATGGCATGGTGAAATAGGACCACGCTGGAGCACCCCGAGCCGGTGGTGGGGCTGGAACTGGGGGCCTACTGGGCTGACCCCTCCCAAAGTGACCTCTGCCCCTGGCTGGGGTGCCTCTGAACTCTCCTGAGAATTTGGCCCTCTTATCCTACTGCATCTGCTCTCTATCCCTCAAACGGTAACCCTCAATCTTGCGGGCAATCTCAAGTACTAGTTGATATCCAGTGCCCATTTCTACCTCACGAGCCATACCCGACTGGATAGTAGGATGTAACCTTGCAACAAACCTCCGTACTCTCTCTACCTCTGTGGGGAGTATCATGATTGCATGGCGATACAACTCAGAGAATCTTGCCTCATAGTCGGTCACTGACATATGACCCTGCTCCAGATACTCAAACTGATGACACAACTCTCCCTCTCAGAGGATGGAATGTACCGATCAAGGAACATCTGAGTGAATTGACCCCAAGTAAGGGAAGGAGCGCCTGCTGGCCTACTAAGTAAATAAGACTACCACCATCTACGGGCCCTGCCCTTCAGCTAAAAAGTAGTGAAGTCGACTCCATGCGACTCCAATATCCTCATATTGTGCAGTCTATCCCTGCACCTGTCAATGAAATCTTGGGCATCCTCATGATGCTCGCCCCCGAATACTGGAGGGTACAACCTGGTCCATCTATCTAACAACTTCTGCGATCGCCGTCCACAGCTGGCCTGGGCTGGGGTGCTGCTGCAGCAACTGGCTGAACCCCCTCCACGGGTGGTGCATCCGGAGTATAATAAACTGCGGCTGTATGACCTGGAGCCTGTGTGGTAGGGGTCTGTGCTCCCCCTCCTGCATGTGAGGTAACTGGATCTGCTGGAAATAAACCAGCCTGAGTTATGGTGTCCATGAACCGAAGCATACGGCCCATGACCTCCTAAAATCCCGGCGCAGTCATGAAATCCACCGGAGTAGGCACAGCTGCGGGCACCTCGCCCTGCTCCTCAACAATGGGATCACTCGTAGGACCTGCTGGTAGTGCATCTGGAATAGCTCTGGGACGCCCGCGTCCCCTACCACGAGCCAGTGCCCTCCCTCGGCCTCTAGCAATGAGGGAGGGGGGGAGGGGTAGCTCCTCCTGGGTCCGAAACGTCGGCGGTACGAGTCCTCACCATCTGTGAGAGAATAGAAGAGGAAACTTACTACACTGACCACTGCACGATGGAAAATGAATAAAGAGTAGTCTTTCCTAACACCCTATAGCCTCTTCAAGATAAATACAGATGTCTCCGTACCGATCTACAAGACTCTATTAGGTTTGCCCATAACTTGTGAGACCTACGTGAACCTATTGCTCTGATACCATGTTGTCACGACCCATTTTTCATAATAGGTCATGATGGCGCCCGACACCATTTGTCAGGCCAGCCAACGCGGAAGTATAATTAAATTCTCATTTTACCTTTGCCAAAAATCACTATAATAGATTTTTCCAATTTAAAGTTAGAAACCAGTAAAGATCAATAATGTATAAATACAGTTATACAACCCAAAATAACGTCTACCACTGTGTGTGCCTGAACCCGGTGTCACAAGCTACGGGCGACTAGTAGAATATACATAAAAGAATAATACACTATCCTACTGTCTGAATCAGGATAGACAGAAACAAAAAGTACAAGAAAGGTCTTCTTCGGCTGCGGATCGACATGAAAGAGAAGCAGCTCACCGTAGAAGTCCCCAAGCGTGCTCACTGATGCGCACCAAGATGATGTCCAGATCCACCTACCTCAAATCCTGTACATTTAAGTACAGAAGCGTAGTATGAGTAAATAAACCACATGTACTCAGTAAGTATCCCGTCTAATCTCGAAGAAGTAGAGACAAGAGGTCGACTTGATACTTACTAAGGTCAAGATAATATAATATAATAAAGTGAGATATACAACATGAAGGATATCCAATAACACAAGTTTAACAGAAGAGTCATATTTATGTTCTTGACATAATTAAATTACGAGTTTTCCCTTTTTCATATTAAATGAGTAATCATGTCATAACAAAATATAAGCATATAAATCATGCACAATCATGCTGAGGTTGACGGCCTGCTCCAACAGAAAATAAATTATGCACTGCCGAGGGTCGAGCGACACGAACCATAGATGCATCTATTCTCACCGAGGCGATCGGCCCGATCCATAATCATCAAGAAAATATCAAGAATGCATATAAGGCTCAATTACATACAAGGGAATTCCTATCAAGGCTCAACAAACTCATATGTTCACTTTTCATTTCCTCAAGTCTCTAGCAAATCATAAATGATCATATTGGCAATTTAAGATAAGAAATATTCCCCAATTAGACATGACGTGGGTCCTAAACTACCCGAACAATTATCATATAGTAGCTACGCACAGACTCTCGTCACCTAGTACGTACGTAGCCCCCGTATTTAGCAACAATTACTTACTTACAATCCTATGGGGACAATTCCCTCTTACAAGGTTAGAAAGGAGACTCACCTCGCTCCAAAGTGCACTCCCAATGTCCAAGAACGAGCCCAAGTCCTTAATTCGAAGTCGAATAATCCCAAACTGATCAAAACGAAATAAGAACTAGTAAATAAAGGCTTACAAGATCGAACTCTAACCATTTAGGCAATTTTCTAACCATTAACACAAGTTTCCTAAATTCTGACCCCGGGCCCACGGATTCCGAGATTTTTCGAAGGAAGTTGTTCTCTATCACCTAAGGATCACAAATATATTATTTCTAGTTCATTACATGGCAAATTACGTGATGAAATCTTAGTTTTTATTAAACCCTAGGTCTAGCTTTAATCCCTTGATTTTACCTAATTTTTAGTGTTAAATCTACCTAATGTTATGTATTTCAACTAAAAGTGAGTGGGTATTACTTACCTTGCAATGTTACATTGAAACCTCATCTTTAGAATCACCAAAATCGCCTAAGTGTTGAGAGAAATGTGAAAGAAATGAGCTTGAGCTCGTATTAAATGAACCCTTCTGTCCCTAGCTATCTTCGCATTAGCGGAAGTATTTCCGCTTCTGCGGCTTTTGGAAATTGGGGCTGGACCACTTCTGCGGTCTGGGGGCCGCATAGGCGGAACCGCTTCTGCGATTTCCCCTGGCCTGCCCCTTCTCCGCTTTTGTGATCACATGACTGCATCTGCAGTCCAAGAACCACAGATGCGGTTATGATAGAGGCAGCAAGCTTCAGTCATTTTCCAATTTCTAACTTCACTCGAACCTCACTCGATTGACGCTTGGGGCTCCCGTGCTCCGTCCGAACATACCGACAAGTCTGAAATCACGAGGCGGATCTACTCGAACCCTCGAAACACTCAGAACAACGCTAAATCGAGGAATCAACCCCAAAACCAAATGAATAAAATTATTGAACTTCAAGTTCTTAATTCTCCTCCAACGGGTCAAAACGCCCTTAAACTACTGGGATTGACACAAAATTTTACGCGTAGGTCTTAACTGATATTTCGGACTTGTACCAAGTTTCGGAATCAAAATCCAAACCCGATACCTAGGAAAACAATGATTTCTTAGTTTATTTAAATCTTTGAAACTTTAACTTAACAATTTCACGTAAAAATTCATTACTCGGGCTAGGGACCTCAGAATTTGATTTCGGGCATACGCCGAGGTCCCATATTTTCCCACGGATCCTTAGAAATTGTCAAATCATGATTCTGGGTCCGTTTTCCCAAAATGTTGACCAAAATCAAACTTGACCTTTTTAAAGAAACTTAAAGAAGCAACTAGACTTATTCTTGCTCAAAACTCTTCTAACTTCCGAACCACCCGTACCCGCAAGTCATAAATTAGCTAAAGCAAGTGCGAAAAGTTTTATTTAAGGGAATGGGATTCAAAAATGCAAAACGACCAGTCGGGTCTTTACATATATGGACTTATAATTTCATTTTCAAATTTTAAGGCAGACGTCGAGTTTTTTTAAATTTTTGTAAGCCAGATGATTGAAGCTATCCAAATATATTGTCTATGATAATAGTGTAAGTTAAAATGGACAATGTACATTTAAGTCATTAAATCGAGGAAAAATTGTACATAAGAACAACTGGGCTTTTATTATATTTCATATTTCAATTTACAATTAACTAGCCCAAAAATAATAGGTTAATACTCAATCTTCAACTACAATAGGTTCTCGAAATTACTATTTAATTTTTAAAAATATTGCTCAAACTTTTAACTTAACTTTCAAATCAGTAACTGTGACTCAAATATTAGTTCAACAAACCAAATCCACTTGGATAGTAAAAATTATATTTTTAACAAGCTTAAATATGTGGGTTTAAATTCCAAATCTGATTTTTTGAAAATTTTGGAGTGGGTATTATTTAAACTTGTTAGAAATAGTATAAGGACATTGTATATTTGTTTTAAAAAGAAGAATTAGGACTCGCTCAGGGCTCGCCTCGGGGTGGAACACTCGTAAAATGCCCCTGGGCTTATATGTGGGGCTTAGTTCCGTGAGACTTACGCCTCGGCCATCGGGGCATAGCCCCGGACACGCCCAACGCCCAGCGTACCGGGCTCGCCTAATAGAACTTTATGCAATTCTATGTAACTAACTGTCACGACCCGGATTTCCCACCATCGGGAGTCGTGATGGCGCCTACTGTCGGAACTAGGCAAGCGAAGCATTTAAACATTTTCTGATAACATCCCAACAATAATAATTATAACGAGTCATTTAAATAAAAGCGGAAGTGTTTAAAATATAGATAACTGAAAACCCAAAATGCGGAAGTTTAACATTTCTCTACCCAAGACTGGTGTCGCTAACACACGAGCTACTAAAGAGTGCTACAAAAAAGTCTGAATAGAAATACATCAATGTTTGTCTCGATACAAGGAAAACAAACTATAACAAATAAGGGACTCCGTCCTGCGAACGTCAACTAGGATACGTCAAAAGTCCCTGGACTGAAGTCAACTCCTGATCAATATCCTACTGCTGTGGTCCAAAAGCTAATCCGGTGCCGTGATCTGTGCAAAAGAGCACAAAAGTGTAGCATCAGCACAACCGACTCCATGTGCTGGTAAGTGCTTGGCCTAACCCCGACGAAGTAGTGACGAGGCTAGATAGGACTACCAAACCAACCTGTGCAGTTCAATACATATGTATGCAATAAAAGGAAAGAACACAGAAATTAAACAGTTAAGAGGGAGGGGAGCATACTACAGGGGAGGTACAGTCCGAACATAAGGTCAACAATTTAAGTAAGAAATATGGCAATAACAATAATTAATGAGAGCAGGAAAATTAACAGTTGCACGGCATCAACCTTCGTACTTTTACTCTTATTCTCACCAAAAGCAATCAAACAAAGTGCACGGCATCAACCTTCGTGCTTTCCCTCACATAACTCTCATATCATGGCACAAAATGACCCTTCGTGCAATTGTAATCAAATCAGAGCACTAAATGTTCCTTCGTGCATAAATAATCAAAACATGGCACGGAATGTCCCTTCGTGCAAATATAATCAAAACATGGCACGGAATGACCCTTCGTGCAAATATAATCAAAACATGGCACGGAATGACCCTTCATGCATTATCACTCTTCCTCACCCAAATAACAACCACAACCAAATGGGGCGAGGGAATAAACAAATAATAAGAAATGTCTCGGAAAGGGAAAAATACAATTAAACAGCAAATCCTGGCAAGGGAGCAACAACAATAACTTTCACATCCCGGCAAGGGAGATAATCAATATACTCAAACCATCCCGGCAAGGGATTAATCATATTTCTTTCTGTTTCCTTCATTTCTTATCCAATAGTCTTTTTATTGTTCGAGCCAACGCTCCAAAGAATTTTCAATTCACAATCAATCCTCATACTCTTCACATTACATAGGATTCATCAATTAACATGGAAGAGTCATAACAATACCAGAATAAGTACAAACAAGGACCCACGGTCATGCTAGACACCGGTGTATAGATACTCGTCACCATGCCTATACACCGTACTCAACATTTAGCAATTAGCAAACAACACCCTAATCCTATTCCCTCAAGCCAAAGTTAGATCAAACACTTACCTCAAATGCTCCAAACTCAACTCAAGCCTCTAGTATAGCTTTACCCTTCGAATTCACCACAAAACCGCTCGAATCTAGTCACAAATTACTTGAATGTATCAACAAATGCTAATTGAATCAATTTGAATGCATAAAAATGAATTTCCCAAAGTTTTACTCAAAAATTACCAAAATGCCCCGGGCCCATATGGTCAAAACCCCAGGTTCGGACCAAAACCCGGTTATCCATTCCCCCCACGAGTTCATATCTATGATTGGTTTAAAAATCGGACCTCAATTTGAGGTCCAAATCCCCATATTTAAGAAAACCTAGGTTCTACCCAAAATCCTCATTTTCACCCATGGAAATCTATGATTTTAAGATGAAAACATGTTTAATGATGATAAAGATTGAAGAAATTTAGTAAAAATAGACTTACAAATGATTTGGGGAAGAAAGTTTTTCATGGAAAATCGCCTATGGAGTGTTTGAGTTGAAAGAATGAATAAATGAGGTGAAAATTCATCTAAGTATGAAAAATGCAGGTTGCAGATGTGGGAAATGCGAACTGGGGTTCGCAATTGCGAACCCTGACCAAATATAGGAATTGCGAACACAGCTTCGCATTTGCGAAGCAAGGCCAACACTGGGACTTTCGCATTTGCGAAAGGGGCCTCGCAATTGCGATCCATGGCCCTTCGCATTTGCGATGATCTCATTCGCATTTGCGAAACCTGTCAGGCTTCCATTTTCTCGCATTTGCGATATGGTAGTCGCAGTTTCGAGTACTTCTTCGCAAATGCGAAGACACCAGAACTGAGAAATACCAGATTTTCAAAAATGAGAAACACAATCCGATGCCTATCCAAAACTCACCCGAGCCCTCGGGGCTCCGAACCAAATATGCACACAACCTCAAAATCATCCTACGGACTTACTCGTGCGATCAAATCGCCCAAATAACATCATATACGTGGAATCAAGCCTCAAAACACATGATTTTCCTTCAAGCTTCACAAACTTTCAAATTTGGAACTTATAGTCCGAAACATATCAAACGACGTCCGTTTTAAACCAAACTTTATAGATAGCGCTTAAACCATATATAAGACTTGTTCCGGGCGTCGGAACCAAAATACGAGTGCGATACCATAGTCTTTTAATCAATTTTCATTTCCAATTTCCTTAACAATTTCAGAAAAATAATTTCACAGAAAAATTCTTTTCTCGGGCTATAGACCTCAAAATTTGACTCCGGTCACATGCCCGAGTCCCATATTTTTCTACGGACCGTTCGGGAATGTCAAATCATGGGTCCGGGTCCTTTTATTAAGAATGTTGACTGAAGTCAACTTAATCATTTTAAAGCCATATTTTTAAAAATTTCATAGAATTTAACATATAATCTTTTCGGCTACGAGCCCGGACTATGCACGCAAATCGAGGCAAGTAAAGATGAGTTTTTCAAGGCCTCGAAAGTGCAGAAAAGAGAGAAAAAACAAGTGATGACCCTTTGAGTCGTCACATTCTCCACCTCTAAAACAATCGTTCGTCCTCGAACGGAAAAAAGAAAGAAGTACCTGAGTCGGGAAATAGATGAGGATAACGGCTCCGCATCTCAGACTCGGACGCCTAGGTCGATGCCTCAGGAGGCTAACCTCTCCACTGAATACGCACTGAAGGAAAACTCTTCGACCTCGAATGTCGAACCTGCCGGTCTAGAATAGCCACCGGCTCCTCCTCATAAGACAGATCCTTGTCCAACTGGACAGTGCTGAAATTTAACACGTGGGCTGGATCGCCGTGATACCTCCGAAGCATGGACACATGAAACACTGGATGCACGGTGTGAGCACGTGATTTTTGCCCTATACGAACTACTCCCATAATTTCAAAACAAAATATTTTCTTTTTTGCAATTCTGTGAATTTTATGACATTTTCTGTTAATTGTTTGCATTTTTGTCTATGCATTTTAATTATTGAAAATACAAAAATATATATTGCATCTGCATTTAGGACTTAGTTTTACATATTCTTAAATTAATTAGTAATTAGGGTTTTAAAAAAATATCAAAATCGCAAAAATAGTTTACTCTTGTTTCTAGTTTTAAATTTTGGAATTTTAGTAGTCTTTCGTTTATATTTAATTATTTGTGGTAATTGTTAGTTAGAATTAATCAATTTAATACAATAGGATAATTTGATTAGGAAGTAATTGGGGTTTTATTTTTTAATTTTAAAAGAAATTAGAATAAAGAAATGAAAAATAAATAAAAAGAGAAATTCAAAAGGATTGAGTCACGAATTGGGCCTACCTTGTGTTCTTAATTAATCAAGCCATCTTCCAGCCCAAGCGGACCAGGCCCAGATCGCCCCAACCCAATCCTACCCCACCCCCTTCAAAACGGCGTCGTTTGCCAAGGTAAGATCCCAGCCGTCGAGGTAACTCGATCTAACGGCTGGGAAGTATGGTCCTTTAGGTATATATATGTCCGAAAAGGGACCACCCTCCCTTTTCTCTCATCTTTCCCATTCACCCAAACCCTAGAGACCCCAACCCGCCGCCCTATCCTTCCCAATGTCCCAGGCCGGCGGCGAAGCCATAGACAACCCCAATCGCTCCCAAAACAACACCCCGGAACCCTTTCCGTCTCCCCGTCCCAAATATCCAACCCTACGACCTCGAATCTCCCTGTGTCACTCCAAATTTTATAAACCCTAATTGAGCTGCCCCCAAGTCCCCACCTTCTCCGGCAGCAACGCCACTACAAACCAGCCTCAAATGAACACCAAATGTCCCTCTCGACTTCCCCAGTCCAAATCTGCAAACATTGGCCCTCGAATCATTGCCAATCTCCTCGAACGTGGAATTAAAACTCCGGCCAAAAACCCTACCTCTTCCAAATCTGACCAAAATTACACCCAACAGTCTCCTTTACCCCCTCATTCTGAAACCCAAGCCAAAACCCTTCAAATCCAGGTGAAGCCCCGTGAATTTCGAATCTAGGGTTCGAAAGGTCCAACTCATTTTGGGAAATTTCGAGTAGTCGAGTGATTTTTGATTAATGTTATCTGTCTATTTTTGATGAAATAGACAAATAACATTAACTGAAAATTAATTTCGAAAGTCGGTCAATTGAAATTCAAAATCAGTAAGTTTTCTTTCCATTTTTGGCTATGTTTTTTTTCTTTTGTTTGCCGATTCTGTGATTTTGTTTAGTTAGTTTTTGTGTCATTTTTCTGTTAGTTAATCTAGGGTTTGGTTCTTGTTCCCTAAATTTCATTTGTTAACTGATAAGTTTAATCAAATTCGAGTTGTCGATTCATCCTTTCAGTGTTTCTCAGAATTTCGTTTGATTCACATTTTGTGTGTTTGATTTTTGGTCAGTGGCATGGTTCTTTTTTTTTTTAATTGTTTCAATCTGGTTTCATACTGGTTTTGGTTGTTTTTAATTGATTAGTTTGTTTGTTGTTGTCTAATAGATGTTAATCCGAAAATCAATAGTTACTTGAATTTAGGATTTGTGATTGAATTTGTTTAGCTGGTTAGTTGACCATGGTTGTTCGGTTAGTTAACAGGGCTGGGGGTAGGGTAATAGTTTCAGGGTTAACACAGGGGCAATAAGGGTAGTTTACTTAGGAAATTTGATAGCAACTTAATTTAGAAGTCACTAGAAGCACCTAGAAGGGGTTGTAATTGGTATTTTTAAGATCATAGATGTGTAACTTGGAAAACAAGTCAACTCTCTAGGGACATTTAAGCAAAAACGAAAATTAAGAAAGGATTGAAAATGCAAAGTTAAAATCTGAGGGCTGCCCTCATCTTTGCCTATAAAAGGCATGTCCAATGCCTTAATTCACAAGGTTGGAACCCCAAAAATTTCCCCCCAAAACCTTCATGTAGATCTTATTCTAAATTGGAACTTCAAATCCAAAGAAGTTCAAAATTCTTCTCTTAGATCTTAGATCATGCCCAAAAAATCCAAAAACAAATAGGAAACACTATAGAAAAACCAAAAAAAAAAAATACTGTTCTCTTGCCTTGTTAGATAAATTTTGAAGTCTAGACATTGATTCTCATCTCTCAACCTAATTTTCTAGCTACTGAAGCTTAGAGTTCCATCGAGCTTAAAATTCGACTTGTTTTGGGTATATTTAGGCTGTTGTGGGTTGTCTATTGCTGAGATTGGTCCTGGTTTATGTGCCATTGCATCTCTATGTTTGTTTTTCTAAATGAGTCCAACTTGATTCCTGTTGCTGTGAGCTGCTGTGCCTACTGTTGCTGACCTCTTCATCCTACTTATTCTGATTAAATCTCAGGTACACTTTTGGCCTTTGTAGAGTATGCCAAGGATCAATGTAAAGTTGATTTGGAAGTTCAAGCAATAAATGGCTGTTTGATTCACTTCAGAGCTGCTTTGTCCTCTCCCTGTTTTATTTAGTTCAAATGCATAGAATAATCATGTAATTCGACTCATATATTGTCTGTATTGATTAGGATAGGTGGAAACTGCTTTGTAATTAAACTGGACATACGTTGAACTGCTGAAACTGTGAAGTGATGAGTGTCATATAGTATTACTTCCGATTTGATCATTCTTCAAGTGTGAAATTGATGTAGAGGTCATAAACATGCATCTATAATCAGTAAATGAGTAAGCAATGCTAGTGTAAGAAGTTAATAGGAGCATCATTTGTAGTATATAATTAGGAGTCATTATCGAGTTAATTAGTATGCTTTGTTGTTGCGATTAGTACCTAGATTATGTGTTGTTGCAAGTCCAAAATTGATTTAATAGCCGGTGGCATAACTTGAAGTACTACAGCTAAACTGAGACCTTAAGTCATTCCAATTGATCAATTTAATAGTTTCAGTAACAAACCATTCGTTTAGCAATGTTTTGTGTCTCAAATGAATTACGCCTCTTTGTGTTTACCAATTCTATGAGCTGACGTTGAAGCCTCATAAATAGCGATCCCTCCTGGCAATCCTAAGAGGAGCATATTCACTATTGGGCTGGTGCTGAATCCCAACGGAATGACAGCCTCTTGTTACAGGCTTGGGCCATGTTTTTCGGAGTCCAAAAATGTTGGGGGCTACATTCCCTTAACTCCCTTAGGACTACTTCATAAAATTTTGTTCTCAAGTTAAGTAGCGGGTTCAAATTAAGAAGTCTATCCCTTTTGTTTGAATCCAGACTTGAGCTTGAAGTCCGAATTTTTAAAATATCAAATAAATAGGATTTTTAGAGACAAATTTAAATAGAAAAATTGTAGCTTTCTTTAGGTTGGCCTTTAATGAATAAAAACGAGATGTGCCTCGCTAAATAAAACAAATAAATTGCGGGGCCCTCGATAATTGTTTATACCAAATTCTTAGACTTCGGGATGGGCCGTTTAGCGAATTTCACGGCCTTCCCCAAAGATAATAATGCGTTAGTCACTTTAGGTGCGTTTTTAAAATCTTACCTTCTTAAATATGGGTGCACATTTATGTGACCCAAATCCAAATCTCAACGAAGTCGAAATGTGTCGAAAATTGCGGGTGCATTTATGTGACACAATTCGAAACATGTTTTCACGATGTTGCAAGTCTCTTAAAATAATAATAATAAAAGTGGTTCAAAGTTAAAAGCACATAGGTTAAAACATATACTAAAATCAAATAAATAAGCCAAATATGACAGTTGAGTGACCGTGCTAGAACCATGGAACCTAGGAATGCCTAACACTTTCTCCCGGTTTAACAGAATTTCTTGCTCGGATTTCTGGATAGCGGACTATTAAACAAAGTCAATAATTTCCTCGATTCGGGATTCAACCGGTGACTTGGGACACCATAAATCTCCCAAGTTGCGACTCTGATTTTTAATAAAAAAATCCCGTTTCGATTGTCCTTTAAGTGGAAAAACTCTCTTACGCCCTTCCGGGTGTAGCGAAAAAGGAGGTGTGACAGCTCTGGCGACTCTGCTGAGGAGACAAACCCAGAATTTTTGGTTCAGAGTTTAAGAATTCGAGCTTAGAATAATTGTTATGTTTGGCTTTATCTGATTTTCCTACATGTTTCAAGCTAATGTGCTAAATGCTTTACCGCTTTAATATTATTTGAACTGTATATAAACTGTGACGAAATCCTTCTCTTCTCACCTTTGGGAATGTGCTTACTGGTTGAGACTCCCTATTCTGTTAGTGTCATGCCCTGAAATAAGAAAGAGGCCGGACAAGTTACTAAGCCGGATGGCCTTTTGGTTCCCGGTACGTAGCCCCCTCCTCGACTCGAGTTGTCCGCTCGGGTACACAATCTAGAACACATACCCAGGTTTTGAACCTAGAATAACTTGACTTCATGCCAGATCCCTAGTAGGAGCGCTTATTTGTATCACGTGCACATGACTTAGGGGACTCAACACAAGGGTTGGGTCCGTCTAGGACAGGTAACCGGATATGAAAAAGACCACCCTGATGCATCTTACGTGTTGCATGTATATTAATTTGTCTCGGACTCGCATGCTGACCGGCTTGAATATTTGGAAAAAAAGAAGAGAGAAATAGCAGTGTAGAGAGTTAATTACCTGTTTTAGAAAAACGACCAATGTCTAAATAGAGTCGAAACTCTGCCGAATATTTGAGGAAAATGAAAAAAGGAAGAAAAGGGAAAAAGGAAAATCTGTTCTTAAAAAAAATGGTTAGTTTTATTTTTCAATAAAAAAGAAAAAGGAAACAAAAGAGTTTTATTTTCAAATAGCTTGTTGAAAAGAAAATATAAAAAGAGTCCTGTTTTCCGAAATAGTGTATTTGTCAAAAAGAGTCTTGTTTTCGAAAATAGTTAGTTTATTTGCCCGAACTACACTGGTTTGATTCTCACCGAATGTGAGATACGCAGGCAACCTTCATCGGGTCCAACCACCCCTTTTGCAAAAATAGCCAAAAATATCAAAATTTTAATTTTTATCCAATAATTCGGGTGACGCCATTATTGTTTAAAAATAAGCCGAATGTCCCCAAAAGGGTGTCGGAAGGCTGTTTTTGCAAAAACAGCCACCCTGAGTCATTTTTAAACGGTTTGCGCGCACAACCTTAAAATATCCCTTTGGAAAGTGCTGAAGGGCCGTATTCGCAAAATCGAGTCTTTGTTTTCTTAAATAAATTTTTTGCAAAAATAGCCACTTTGCTTTTTTAAGTAAAAATAAGTCATTACATGGCCAGTTTTCTTCAAATAGTCACAGTTGACATTGAAGTCTTCTCAGTCTTGCGCAGGCCTGCGGCGATGCCGAGTGATGCCCCGCGGGCCCCAGGATGTGAAGCTTTGATGTACTCTTGATCTAGTTTTTAGTCATCGAGTCTATATTTTGTTATGTTGAGTCTGCTTTTGTAGTTTCCCTGCAAGAAAAACAAATAGTCTACTATCACTTGTAATCGGCGTTTATTAATGAAGATTTGAAAAGTCCCAAAAATTATCTCTTTAATTTTGCATTTAATTTGCAAGAACTATGCTCGGTCTGATTCATGCGGGGTCATGATACGTAGGCAATCTACATAGGATTCGACCATAAGCAAAAGAAAAAAAGAGGAAATAAAAGAGAGGAAAAACAACAAAAAGGCAAGAAAGAAAAGGAAAAATTAAGAAAAGGAGAGAATAGGAACAAGTGAAGACAAAGGCAAGAGTGAAAAGAAAAAAACAAAGAAGAAAAAAGAAGAAAAACAAAGGAAGATAAAGTTTGCAATTGGAAATAAGGAAAGGCCGGGATGACGCATGCGATCGATCAAAAGCATAATAGGAACTGTTAACTGCTTAGGTGCATTCACTCCCCAAATGTGCGGGTACCAATATGTTAAATGCCCTAACGCTAACGTGATGGTTTCATTTTGTCATGCCATTCCAGAAAGGTGGTTGGTTTGTGGTTTTAAATTGGTAACTCCTCTTTACAACACAAGGACAAAAGGCAGTTGACATCCTGGCATCCCATTCCTGCAACACCCGGGCAAACAACAAACTGAACATGACAGGCCAAGAATCAGATACCAGTATCGTGGACCCGTCAAAAGAGGTAGAAGAGATGGATGTCAAAGCAATGAGGGAAGAGATGTATAAGTTGAGGCATCAGATGGCCGAGATGCATCAGGCCTGGGCTAAGGGTCAGCCGGCGCCAGCTTATCCCGCCAATCCAGCATATATCCCACCTTTGGCTAAGTCCCAGGAGCCTCCTACCATGAATTCATCTCCAGCTTTCCCTTTCTACCAACAGAATTATGGCACCATCTCCTATCCTCCCCAAGCTCCACCACCCAAACAAAACCCTCCTCCACCAATCACCCATATCTTTGTGGCACCTCCACCTGCCACATTGCAAAGATCTTCCAGTGAGCCATTGTTTCCAACTCATGACAACCAGTACTACCCTCCTGAGCCATATTCCTACACTCCTCACCTTGAGCTCCCGGTGGAAACTGAAAAGCCGCTTAAGGATCTGGAACAGGAAGAGATGTTTCAAAAAGTAAAAAGCCTGGAGCAATCCTTCAGGAACATGCAAGGATTGGGTGGCCAAGTCAGTGTGGCCTACAAGGATTTGTGCTTGTTTCCCGATGTCCAGCTGCCAGCAGGGTTCAAGTTACCAAAGTTTGATTTGTATGATGGACATGGTGACCCTGTAGCCCATCTGAGGGGATTTTGCAATAAGATAAGAGGGGCCGGGGGAAGGGATGATTTATTGATGGCGTACTTCAGTCAAAGTCTAAGTGGCGCAGCCTTGGAATGGTACACGCGACAAGATCATGCTCGATGGTACACTTGGGATGATTTGGCCCAAGCGTTTTTGGGCCATTTCCAGCACAATCTCGAAATCATCCCGGACCATCTGTCACTGACTAAAATTGAGAAGAAGCTCGGGGAAAGCTTCAGAGAGTACGGTTTCCGGTGGAGAGAACAGGTGGCAAGAGTCTATCCTCCCGTGAAAGAGAGCGAGATGGTCGATTACTTCTTACAGGCTTTGGAGCCCACCTACTATGGTCATCTGGTGTCAGCAGTGGGAAAATCTTTTGACGAGGTAGTGAAAATGGGAAGTACGGTTGAAGAGGGGCTTAAATCCGATAAAATCTTGAGCTATTCGGCAATCAAGGCAACTACCCAGGCTATCCAGAGCGGCACTGGAGGGGTATTAGGAAAGAAAAAGAGAGAAGATGTGGTGGTAGTTGACTCGAGAACTTGGTCCAGGGGCCCATCACCATATTACCACCAACCTCGACCCTGTTCCCAAACCTACCCCCCCTCCACAGCATTATTACCCACCCCGTGATCCTCACTTCTCTGTCCACTATACCCAAACATACTTCCAACATCCTACCCATGCACAATGGCGCGCACCCACCCCACAAAATACTTACCAAACTCAAAACACCTACCCACCTTCTAGAGCCTACAGGAATCCCCCTGGAGCGGGTTTACGGGCCGGCCAAAATTTCAAGCAAGAGAGGGCACAAAAGCAGGAAACTTTCACCCTCTTAGGAGAGTCATATTCAGACTTGTTTGAGAAACTAAAGCATTATAACCTGATTGTACCGATTCCTCCGAATCATGTGGACAAGCGTGCAAGAAGCTTTGACCCTTCTAAAAGGTGTGGATACCATTCCAATGCCCAGGGGCACGATGTTGAAAGTTGTCGGGATTTGAAAAGAGAGATAGAAAGAATGATTCAGGAAGGGGTAATTACGGTCCAGGACAGTGCCACCCAGAACATTGCACAGAATCCTTTGCCTGCACATTTTGTGGAAAAGATTCGTGGTGACAAGGAGTATGAGAATCCTCTCGGAAACTTGTTGAATGAAGTCAATGATATTGAAATCGGTGAAGGTACTAGAAATTTTGATGTGCAGTCCAGTGGCTAAGATGTCAAGTTTGGTGATTGGAAAGACGCTCCATCTCTTGGTTGGCTAGAGTGGAGTTTTGGTGGTTTATTTTGTTGTCATTTCTGTTGTCCGGGTTATTTTCAGGGTTATAATCCAGATATTGTCTTGTAACTCAAACCCTTCTATCTTTTCACTTTGCCGTAATAGCTCATTCAATGCTGTCTAGGTTTGTTTGTGTGTTCTGTTGTTTAAACCCTTTCACCGCCAGTCTAATGCAATTCTCTATTTCCTGCCATTTCTAGTCATTTTGTTTAGTTTCCTTCTCCTTTTACAATTCTTTTCATGCTAGTTCTGGTGACATGACATGCACGCATAATTCTCAGCCTGGTTTTAAAAGACAGTTTAGTAATGAAGTGAGGAAACAATGTTGAAGATGTAGGGACATTCGAGGGAAATAAGTGAAACTGGGGCAGATGGAACATAAAAAAATACTGTTGAAATGCATCATGCCGCTTCGGTTTGAAGCCAAAGGCAAGTTTGCCCAAAGTTTACAGGGGCCGTTAGTGGTACCGAGATTGTTGTCCAATGGCACTGGATAATTGACAAATGTAAAAGGCAATGCGTGGCTATGGTCATTAATTTTGGTGCAATCAAAAGATGTTACGTATGTTTTCCTCAGCCTGTTTAATTGTGTAGGTTGTACTTGGCATGTTTTGGAGATTGGAATGACGAAGGCATTTTGTTCTACTATCCAAACACTTTATCCTTTGTTACCCCTTTGAGCCTCGGTTATTTTCTTACATACCCCTATTTCGGAATCGATGACAAAACTCATAAGCCCGATCGGGGAAAGTAAGTGGAGAAACAAGAGAAAAACAGTAAAATAGAAAAGAAAGAAAAAAAAGAAAAAAAAAGAAAGGAAAAAGAAAAGAAAAGAAAAGAAAAGAAAGGAAAAAGAAAAGAAAGGAAAAGAAAAAAAAAGAAAAGAGAAGGAAAAGAAAGAAATGAAAAGAAAGAAAAGGAAGAGTGGAAGAAAGGAAAGATCGCAACAACAAAAAATTTTTATGGCCCGAACTACGCTGGTTTGTTTCTCACCGGATGTGAGATACGTAGGCAGCCTCTCCCTGGGGTTCAGTCACACCGAAATAAAAATCCAAAAGTCCCCAAGCAAGAAACTCGGGCAGAAGTTGTGGTGGGAAATCTGATTCCGAAAGTTGTAATTTTGAACCCATGATGAAATTGTTTTGAGCCTTTAATACCCTAACTTTCTAACCCTATCCAAAAGCCCACATTACGGTCCAGAGAAATGCCTTGTGATCAATCTTCGAGAGATGCTGAGTCAAGCGAGTAGAGGTGAACCATATCAGGGGCAACACTCCGGTCCAAACAATGGAAATGAAGAATGAGAGAGTCTTGATGATAAATGCCCTCACGGGTACCCCAAGGCGATGAAAGATGAGAAAAATAAAAAATGAGAGAGTCTTATTGGTGAAAACCTTTATAGGCACCATAAGGCGACGGTGAGACGAGAGAAAAACCAAAATGAGAGAGGCTTGATGGTAAAAACCCTACGGGCACCACAAGTCGAATAAGGATTGTGAATCATATCGGGCAAGTGGAGCATTGAAGCCCAGTTTCATGGCGAAAAGGTACAACAAGAGCCAAACATCAGATTTACTAAACAGAATAGGCTGCAGGTGCATTTCAAGGTCGTTAGAGTCAGTATCCACACCCGCTAGGTTTCTACCCTGTAGTTTTCTTGTTAGGAATCATCTTTCTCATTGTCCTCCTACTATGTTCCTTTTGTCTTGTTTACTTCCTCCTCTTGAGTCTGCCTGGTCATAACAAGTGAGAAATGACTTCAAAATCTACCACCAAGCTTTCCAATTGAACAAAACAGGACCTGGTGAACACATCAAAGCATCAAGTCAGGAACAAATAGCAGGCACACTGAGTTGGCAACAATCAACATGCTTTGGGATCCTTGTGAAATGCAAAGGCTTGATATATATAAATTTATGACCAACGCAACAAATAAAATGTATGGGGTTTGAATGGAGAAGAGGTATATTCTGTGACAAAGGAAGTGTTTAGTCCAGAAACAAGAAAGGTCTTCTAGTGGGAATCAGTTATCGTGACAAGTAAAGGAGCAATAGACCTCAAGGCCGAGGCCGGTGGTTAAGTCAAGAAAGAACAGCATGTGCAATGAGGGGGAAACAAGTGTCCTGCTTCAGGATTCGTATGAGACATAAAGGTTGAGAGATGCCAGTTCATGCAATGCAACAAATGGAGGATATCGGGCCGCCTTCAAAGCTCAAGGCCACAAACCAACCACCACATTTTAAACTCACAAGTTTTCTTTGGTTAAAACAGGAATAAAGCAGTGCAAGAAAGTCGGTTCAACAATAGGAAGGAAATGAAAGGAAGAAAAGGAAGAAGAGAAAAGCCGACAAAAGGGAAGTTTCTCAAATCTTTGCCCTTGCCTGTCTTGTTAGTGTGCACAAAATGTTGCCATTGCTTTTCACATTTTTTCCTCCTAAAAATGGACCTAGTCTGATGAATCTTCTCATAGGATCTAACTCTTAGTCTGATGAAACTTTCTCCTAAGATAACCGAAAATGAACATAGTCTGATGAACCTTCTCCTAGTATCAAAGTCTTAATCTGATGAATTTTTCTCCTAAGATAGTAAATCTAGTCTGATGAACCTTCTCCTAGGATCAAAATCTTAGTCTGATGAATTTTTCTCCTAAGATAGAAAACCTAGTCTGATGAATTTTCTCCTAGGATCAAAATCTTAGTCTGATGAAACTTTCTCCTAAGATAGAAACCCTAGTCTGATGAACTTTTTCCTAGGATCAAAATCTTAGTCTGATGAAACTTTCTCCTAATATAACAAGATAACAAAAAAACCTAGTCCGATGAATTTTCTCCTAGGGTCTGCATCTTAGTCTGATGAAACTTTCTCCTAAGATAACAAGATAACAAAAAACCTAGTCCGATGAATTTTCTCCTAGGGTCTGCATCTTAGTCTGATGAATCTTTCTCCTAAGATAGAAAACCTAGTCTGATGAATTTTCTCCTAAGATCAAAATCTTAGTCTGACGAATCTTTCTCCTAAAATAACAAAATGGACCTAGTCTGATGAATCTTCTCCTAGAGTCAAAATCTTAGTCTGATGAATTTTTCTCCTAAGATAGAAACCCTAGTCTGATGAACTTTCTCCTAGGATCAAAATCTTAGTATGATGAAACTTTCTCCTAAGATAACAAGATAACAAAAAACCTAGTCCGATGAATTTTCTCCTAGGGTCTGCATCTTAGTCTGATGAAACTTTCTCCTGAGATAACAAGATAACAGAAAACCTAGTCCGATGAATTTTCTCCTAGGGTCTGCATCTTAGTCTGAATATTTCTCCTAAGATAGAAAACCTAGTCTGATGAATTTTCTCCTAGGATAAAAATCTTAGTCAAATGGCTTTACTCATAGGGGATGTACATGCCAATCAAGTCTTTAGTTTTGCTCTCACCATCGTATGAATAGCTTAGGTAACAAGTCACAAGTCTGCCCAGCAACTAAACTAGGGCAGAAAATTTTCTTTGTTTGTTTATTTTGTTCCAGTCAGGAGCCCACCTGGAGAACAAGGGAATACTTTTCAAGTTCAGCAATCATGCACCCACCTGGAGAACAAGGGAAGTACAATTCAAATTTTAGCTTTCAAACTTTTAATATTTGATACATGCTGTACCCAGCCACCAAACTAGGCCAGAAAGTTTTCTTTGTTTGTTTATTTTGTTGTAATTAGGAGCCCACCTGGAGAACAAGGGAATACTTTTTTCAAGCTTCAGCAATCAGGCGCCCACTTGGAGAACAAGGGAAGTACAATTCAAATTTTAGTTTTCAAACTTTTAATATTTGATAACATGTTGTACCCAGCCACCAAACTGGGGCAGAAAATTTTCTTTGTTTCTTTATTTTGTTGCAGTCAGGAGCCCACCTGGAGAATAAGGGAATACTTTTTAAGTTTCATCAATCAGGAGCCCACCTGGAGAACAAGGGAATACTTTTCAAGCTTTAGCAATCAGGCGCCCACCTGGAGAGCAAGGGAAGTGCAATTCAAATTTTAGCTTTTAATCTTAATATCTGATAACATGATGTGCCCAGTCACCAAACTGGGACAGAAAATTTTCTTCGTTTGTCTATTTTGTTGCAGTCAGGAGCCTACCTGGAGAACAAAGGAACACTTTTCAAGCGTCTGCAGTCAGGAGCCCGCCTAAAGAACATATGCACATATTTCAAATCTCAGCAGCCAAGCATCACTCGGAGGAATGGCAAAACATCTCTGATTACAATGCAAGGCAACAACGCAAGAATTCCATCGGAAGAATGCAAGTCAAGGCAACACAAGAGCAAGTTCGAAGGCGTAGATAGGATTTTTGTAATTCGTAGATCATAGCTTAGGCTGGCTTCTTTTATTTTGACATGGTGTAATAAGGGAGGTCAGCAAGCAGTAGCAGCAGCAACAGCAGTGAAATCACAGCTTTAGCTACCAGACATCCCCGAACTACACTGACCTGATTCCTTTTTAGCCAAGGATATGTAGGCAACCTCAGAAGCAGGGTGCGGTCAAGTTATTCAAAAATGTTTCACACGGAGTATTCAAACGGGAAAACATCACTCATATTTGCTCACGTATCTTTGCACGAAAACTCTTCGTGTTTCCAAGCAAAGAGGGGCAGCTATGAGCACGTGATTTTTGCCCTATATGAACTACTCCCATAATTTCAAAACAAAATATTTTCTTTTTTGCAATTATGTGAATTTTATGACATTTTCTGTTAATTGTTTGCATTTTTGTATGTGCATTTTAATTATTGAAAATACAAAAATATACATTGCATCTACATTTAGGACTTAGTTTTACATATTCTTAGATTAATTAGTAATTAGGGTTTTACAAAATACCAAAATCTCAAAAATAGTTTACTCTTGTTTTTAGTTTTAAATTTTGGAATTTTAGTAGTCTTTCGTTTATATTTAATTATTTGTGGTAATTTTTAGTTAGAGTTAATCAATTTAATACAGTAGGATAATTTGATTAGGAAGTAATTGGGGTTTTATTTTTTAATTTTAAAAGAAATTATAATAAAGAAATAAAAAGAGAAATTCAAAAGGATTGAGTCACGAATTGGGCCTACCTTGTATTCTTAATTAATCAAGCCATCTCCCAGCCCAAGCGGACCAGGCCCAGATCGCCCCAACCCGGTCCAGCCCCTACCCCCTTCAAAATGGCATCGTTTGCCAAGGTAAGATCCCAGCCGTCGAGGTAACTCGATCTAACGGCTGGGAAATATGGTCCTTTAGATATATATATGTCCGAAAAGGGACCACCCCCCCTTTTCTCTCATCTTTCCCATTCACCCAAACCCTAGAGACCCCAACCCGCTGCCCTATCCTCCCAATTTCCCAGGCCGGCGGCAAAGCCATAGACAACCCCAATCGCTCCCAAAATAACACCCCGGAACCCTCTCCGCCTCCCCATCCCAAATATCCAACCCTACGACCTTGAATCTCCCTGTGTCACTCCAAATTTTATAAACCCCAGTTGAGCCGCCCCCAAGTCCCCACCTTCTCCGGCGGTGGCACCACCACGAACCAGCCTCAAATGAACACCAAATGTCCCTCTCGACTTCCCCAGTCCAAATCTGCAAACATTGGCCCTCGAATCATTTCCATTCTCCTCGAACGTGGAATTAAAACTCCGGCCAAAAACCCGACCTCTTCCAAATCGAACCAAAATTACACTCAACAGTCTCCTTGACCCCCTCATTCTGAAACCTAAGCCAAATCCCTTCAAATCCAGGTGAAGCCCCGTGAATTTCGAATCTAGGTTTCGAAAGGTCCAACTCATTTTGAGAAATTTTGAGTAGTCGAGTGATTTCTGATTAATGTTATCTATCTATTTCTGACAATATAGACAAATAACATTAACTGAAAATTAATTTCAAAAGTCGGTCATGCGAAATTCAAAATCAGTAAGTTTTCTTTCCAGTTTTGGCTATGTTTTTTTCTTTTGTTTGCTGATTTTGTGATTTTGTTTAGTTAGTTTTTGTGTTGTTTTTCTGTTAGTTAATCTAGGGTTTGTTTCTTGTTCCCTAAATTTCATTTGTTAACTGATAAGTTTAATCAAATTCGAGCTGTCGATTCATCCTTTCAGTGTTTCTCAGAATTTCGTTTGATTCACATTTTGTGTGTTTGATTTTTGGTCATTGGCATGGATATTTTCTTTTAATTGTTTCAATCTGGTTTCATAGTGGTTTTGGTTGTTTTTAATTGATTAGTTTGTTTGTTGTTAGCTAATAGATGTTAATTCGAAAATCAGTAGTTACTTGAATTTAGGATTTGTGATTGAATTTGTTTAGCTGGTTAGTTGACCATGGTTGTTCGGTTAGTTAACAGGGCTGGGGGTAGGGTAGTAGTTTCAGGGTTAACACAGGGGCAATAAGGGTAGTTTACTTAGGAAATCTGATAGCAACTGAATTTAGAAGTCACTAGAAGCACCTAGAAGGGGTTGTAATGGTATTTTTAAGATCATAGTGGTGTAACATGGAAAACAAGTCAACTCTCTAGGACATTTAAGCAAAAGCAAAAATTAAGAAAGGATTGAAAATGCAAAATTAAAATCTGAAGGCTGCCCTCATCTTTGCCTATAAAAGGCATGTCCAATGCCTTAATTCACAAGGTTGGAACCCCAAAAAATTTCCCCCCAAAACCTTCCTGCAGATCTTATTCTAAATTGGAACTTTAAATCCAAAGAAGTTCAAAATTCTTCTCTTAGATCTTAGATCCTGCCCAAAAAATCCAAAAATAAATAGGAAACACTATAGAAAAACAAAAAAAAAAAAATACTATTCTCTTGCCTTGCTAGATAAATTTTGAAGTCTAGACATTGATTCTCATCTCTCAACCTAATTTTCTAGCTGCTAAAGCTTAGAGTTCCATCGAGCTTAAAATTCGACTTGTTTTGGGTATATTTAGGCTGTTGTGGGTTGTCTATTGCTGAGATTGGTCCTGGTTTATGTGCCGTTGCATCTCTGTGTTTGTTTTTCTAAACGAGTCCAACTTGATTCCTGTTGCTGTGAGCTGCTGTGCCTACTGTTGCTGACCTCTTCATCCTACTTATTCTGATTAAATCTCAGGTACACTTCTGGCCTTTGTAGAGTATGCCAAGGATTAATGTAAAGTTGATTTGGAAGTTCAAGCAATAAATGGCTGTTTGATTCACTTCAGAGTTGCTTTGTCCTCTCCCTGTTTTATTTAGTTCAAATGCATAGAGTAATCATGTAATTCGACTCATGTATTGTCTGTATTGATTAGGATAGGTTGAAACTGCTTTGTAATTAAACTGGACATACGTTGGACTGCTGAAACTGTGAAGTGATAAGTGTCATTTAGTATTACTTCCGATTTGATCATTCTTCAAGTGTGAAATTGATGTAGAGGTCATAAACATGCATCTATAATCAGTAAATGAGTAAGCAATGCTAGTGTAAGAAGTTAACAGGAGCATCATTTGTAGTATATAATTAGGAGTCATTATCGAGTTAATTAGTATGCTTTGTTGTTGTGATTAGTAACTAGCTTATGTGTTGTTGCAAGTCGAGAATTGATTTAATAGCTAGTGGCATAACTTGACGTGCTACAGCTGAACTGAGACCTTAAGTCATTCCAATTGATCAATTTAATAGTTTCAGTAACAACCAGTAGTTTAGCAATGTTTTGTGTCTCAAATGAATTGCGCCTCTTTGTGTTTACCAATTCTATGAGCTAACGTTGAAGTCTGCTAAATCGCGATCCCTCCTGGCAATCCTAAGAGGAGCATATTCACTATTGGGATGGTGCTGAAGCCCAACGGAATGGCAGCCTCATGTTACAGGCTTGGGCCATGTTTTTCGGAGTCCAAAAATGCTGGGGGCTACATTCCCTTAACTCCCTTAGGACTAGTTCATAAAATTGGGTTCTCAAGTTTAGCAGCGGGTCCAAATTAAGAAGTCTATCCCTCTTGTTTGAATCCGGACTTGAGCTTGAAGTCCGAATTTTTAAAATATCAAATAAATAGGATTTTTAGAGACAAATTTAAATAGAAAATTGTAGCTTGATTTAGGTTGGACTTTAATGAATAAAAACGAGATGTGCCTCGCTAAACAAAACAAACAAGTTGCGGGGCCCTCGATAATTGTTTATACCAAATACTTAGACTTCTGAATAGGCCGTTTAGCGAATTTTACGGCCTTCCCCTAAGATAATAATGCGTTAGTCACTTTAGGTGCGTTTTTAATAATCTTACCTTCTTAAATACGGGTGCACATTTATGTGACCCAAATCCAAATCTCAACGAAGTCTAAATGTGTCAAAAATTACGGGTGCATTTATGTGACGCAATTCGAAACATATTTTCACGACGTTGCAATTCTTTTAAAATAATAATAAAAAAAGTTGTTCAAAGTTAAAAGCACATAGGTTAAAACATGTACTAAAATCAAATAAATAAGCCAAATATGACAGTTGAGTGACCGTTCTAGAACCACGGAACCCGGGAATGCCTAACACTTTCTCCCGGGTTAACAGAATTCCTTACTCGGATTTCTGGATCGCGGACTGTTAAACAGAGTCAATAATTTCCTCGATTAGGGATTCAACCGGTGACTTGGGACACCATAAATCTCCCAAGTGGCGACTCTGATTTTTAATAAACAAATCCCGTTTCGATTGTCCTTTAAGTGGAAAAACTCCCTTACGCCCTTTCGGGTGTAGCGAAAAAGGAGGTGTGACACACGATTGATAAGCTGGGTAGCAAGACAAGTCTGTAAGCCACCCCTCCCACACGATCGAGAATCTAAAATGGGCCAATGAACCTAGGGCTAAGCTTACCCTTCTTCCCAAATCTCATCACGCCCTTCATAGGCGACACTCGGAGCAAGACCCGTGCACCAACCATGAAAGCTACATCTCGAACCTTACAATCCGCATAACTCTTTTGCCGCGACTGAGCCGAACGAAGCCTGTCCTGAATGATATTGACCTTATCCAAGGCCTCCTGAATTAAATCTGCGCCCAAGAACCGAGCCTCTCCCGGCTCAAACCATCCGACTGGAGACCGATATCGCCTACCATACAACGCCTCATATGGAGCCATCTGAATGCTGGACTGGTAGCTGTTGTTGTAGGCGAACTCTGCTAAAGGCAAAAACTGGTCCCACGAGCCTCCAAAATCAATGACACAGGCTCGGAGCATATCCTCCAATATCTGAATAGTCCTCTTGGACTGATCGTCCGTCTGAGGATGGAACGCTGTGCTCAACTGAACTTGGGTGCCCAACTCCTGCTGAACTGCTCTCCAGAAGCGCGAGGTAAACTGCGTACCCTGGTCCAAAATGATAGATGCCGGTACCCCATGAAGGCGAACAATCTCCCGGATGTAGATCTCAGCTAACCTCTCCGATGAATAGGTGGATGTAGCTGGAATAAAATGTGCTGACTTGGTCAGCATATCAACAATGACCCAAATAGCATCAAACTTCTTCCGAGTCATCGGAAGTCCAGTAACGAAATCCATGGTAATCCTCTCCCACTTCCACTTGGGAAGCTCAATCCTCTGGAACAAACCACCAGGCCTCTGATGCTCATACTTGACCTGCTGACAGTTCAAACATCGAGCCACGTATGCAACAATATCTTTCTTTATCCTACGCCACCAATAATGTTCTCGCAAGTCCTGGTACATCTTCGTGGCGCCCGAGTGAATAGAATATCGAGAACTATGGGCCTTTGCTAAGATCAACTCTCAAATCCCATCGACATTGGGCACACAAACTCGCCCCTGCAATCTCAAAACACCATCATCATCTAAGGTCACCTTCGTGGCACCTCCACGCTACACCATGTCTCTCAGGACACACAAATGGGGATCATCAAACTGCTGATCACGGATACGCTCCAATAATGAAGAACGAGCGACCGTGAAAGCTAACACTCTGCTAGGCTCAGAAATGTCCAACCCCACAAACCAATTGGCCAAAGCCTGAATATCCAAAGCAAGCGGTCTCTGGCTGACCGGAACATAAGTAAGACTACCCATGCTGGCGGACTTCCTACTCAATACATAGGACACTACATTGGCTCTCCCCGGGTGGTACAAAATAGTAACATCATAATCCTTCAATAGTTCCAACCACCTCCTCTGCCCTAAGTTCAACTCCTTCTGCTTGAACAAGTATTGCACTCTTATGATCAGTGTACACCTCACACGTCACACCATATAGGTAATGCCTCCAAATCTTCAAAGCATGAACAATGGCTGCCAACTCTAGATCATGAACCAGATAATTCTTCTCGTGGATCTTCAATTTCCTCAAAGCATAAGCTATGACTCTGCCATCCTGCATCAATACCGTACCAAGCCTAATACGGGAAGCATCACAATAAACTGTATAAGGCCCTGAGCCTGTGGGAAAAACCAATATCGGTGCCATAGTCAGAGCTGTCTTGAGCTTCTAAAAGCTCTCCTTACACTCGTCTGACCATCTGAACTGGGCAACCTTCTGGGTCAAACTGGTCATCGGGGCTGCTATGGATGAAAATCCCTCCACGAACCGGCAGTAATAACCTGATAACCCCAAGAAACTCCGAATCTCAGTAGCTGATGCTGGTCGAGGCCAGTTCTTGACTGCCTCAATCTTCTTCGGGTCCACTTGAATACCCTCTAATAATACAACATGACCCAGAAATGCAACCGAACTCAACCAGAACTCGCACTTCGAGAACTTAGCATACAACTGACTATCCGTCAGAGTCTGAAAAACCACTCCGAGGTGCTGCTCGTGCTCCTCCTGACTGCGGGAGTACACCAGAATATCATCAATAAAGACTATCACAAACAAGTCCAAGTAAGGTCTGAACACTCGGTTCATCAACTCCATAAATGCCCCTGGGGCATTGGTCAACCCAAATGACATGACGAGAAACTCATAATGCCCATACCGAGTGTGGAATGCTATCTTAGGGACATCAGACGTCCTAATCCTCAACTGATAGTAGCCAGATCTCAAGTCTATCTTTGAAAACACCTTCGCACCCTAAAGCTGGTCAAACAAATCATCAATCCTCGGCAGTGGATACTTGTTCTTAATCGTCACTTTGTTCAATTGTCGGTAATCAATGCACATCCACATCGATCCATCCTTTTTCTTCACAAATAACACCGGCGCACCCTAAGGAGAAACACTAGGTCTGATAAAACCCTTCTCTAGCAAATCTTGCAACTGGTCCTTTAACTCCTTCAACTCTAGAAGGGCCATGCGATACGATAGAATAGAAGTGGGCTACATGCCTGGTGCCAGATCGATACAGAAATCAATATCCCTGTCGGGTGGCATACCCGGCAGGTCTGAAGGGAAAACCTTGGGGAACTCCCGAACAATAGGAACAGAGTCAATAGAAGGAACCTTAGTGCTGGAATCGCGAACATATGCCAGGTAAGCTAAACACCCCTTCTCGGCCATACGTCGAGCCTTCACATATGAAATAACACTGTGGGTGGCATGTCCTGGGGTCCCTCTACACTCCAATCCAGGCAAATCTGGAAAAGCCAAGGTCACGGTCTTGGCGTGACAATCCAAGATAGCATGATACGGGGACAACCAATCCATCCCTAATATAACGTCGAAATCTACCATGTCTAAAAGCAATAAATCAACACGTGTCTCAAGACCCTCAAACACAACCACACAATAATGATGAACTCAATCGACCACTATAGAATCACCCACCAGTGTAGATATATAAACAGGAATACCCAAGGCATCACTAGTCATAGTCAGGTAGGGTGAAAAATAGGACGACACATATGAATACGTAGACCTAGGGTCAAATAGCACTGAAGCATCCCTATCACAGACCAAAATAGTATCTTTAATAACAACATCTGAAGACTCAGCCTCTGGCCTGGTTGGCAAAGCATAACACCGGGGCTGGGCCCCACCTCCCTAAACCATGTCTCTGGGGCGATCGGCTACTGGCTGAGCCCTACCTCTGCCGGTCCGAACTCCACCTCTATGGTCTCT
This sequence comes from Nicotiana glauca, assembly GCA_026770625.1. NCBI lineage: Eukaryota > Viridiplantae > Streptophyta > Magnoliopsida > Solanales > Solanaceae > Nicotiana > Nicotiana glauca. Next base: position 34,367 of record MU787217.1, read on the forward strand.
ACCTCCACCTCTATGATCCCTACCTCTGCCTCTAGCTGGCTGGGCAAGCTGTGGATCACCTGGTGCCTGAATCATGGGGCGAGGACCCTGCTGCTGAGAACTACCTGAGGCTTGAGGGCAAAATCTGACAATGTGACTCGAGTCACCACAACCATAACAAGCCCTCGACTGCTGAGACTGCTGGCCCTATCGACCTGAATATCCTCCTCGGAAGCTCTGAAGAGGCGGTGCACTGATAGGCTGCTGATCGGAATAATGCTGCTGAGAACCACCACCGCCTGGAGTACCATGAGAGACCGGAGCACTGACTGAAAAGGCCTTGGTGAATGTCCTCTACCATAAGAATCCCTACCTCCAGACGAGGTACCACTGAACCTACCAGAATGATGAGGCCTCTTATCCGACACATGACCACCTCCCCGTGCAAGAGCCATCTCAACTCTGCGGGCCGCATTGGCCGCCTCCTGAAAAGAAATCTCACTACCGGCTCCCATAGCCATCTGGAGATAGATCGACTGAATCAATCCATTAATAAACCTCCGCACCCTCTCTCGCTCTGTGGGGAGTATAACAATAGCATGGCGTGCCAAATCAATGAACCGAATCTCATACTGTGTGACTCTTATAGAGCCCTGCTGGAGGCGCTCGAACTGCCTGCGAAGTGCCTCCCGCTGAGTAACTGGGAGAAACTTCTCCAAAAACAACTCTGCGAACTGATCCCATGTCAATGCTGGTGACCCTGCTGGTCTAGATAAACAAGAGTCCCTCCACCAAGTCTTGGTGGGTCCTGCAAGCCGAAAGGTGGCGAAGTCGACCCCATTGGTCTCCACAATACCCATAGTCCGAAGGATCTCATGACAGCTGAATAAGAAATCCTGTGGATCCTCTGATGAAGCACCACTGAATGTGCTGGTGAAGAGCTTGGAGAACCGATCAAGTCTCCTTAAAGCATCCGAAGACATAGCCGCTCCATCGTCGGCCAGGGCTGCAATACCTGGCTGAGCTGCCACAGCCGGTTGAACCATTGGGACATGAGCCTGGGGAGCTACCTGCTCTGGAGTACGTGTAGCAGGAGTCTGAACTCCTCCTCCAGCCTGAGAAGTGGCTGGTGCTATTGGAAGCAAACCCGCTCTAGTGATACTCTCCATAAAGCTTGCCAATCGGACTAAAGCGTCCTGAAGATCTGGGGTGACCATGACCCCTCCTGGGACCTGAGCTAGGCCCACCAGAGCTGATGGGGATGGAACCTCCTTATCATAGTCAATATGAGGCTCCACCTCTGGGACTGCTGCCCGAGGCTGAGCTCTACCCCTTCCTCGGCCTCTGGCACGGCCTCGGCCTCTGCCCTTCATAGAAACTGCTTCTGGGGGCTCGGGCTACTACGTGGTAGAAGAGGAAACACATGCTCTCGCCATCTGCGAAAGAACATAGTAGAAAGGAAATCGGTATTTGAGAAACGGAATCGTACGACAAGAAAGAGCAAAGTGAAATTTCCTAACTCCGTAGCCTCTGGGGGATAAATACAGACGTCTCCGTACCGATCCCTTAGACTCTACCAAGTTGTCCGTGAGTAGTGAGACCTATGTAACCTAGAGCTATGATATCAACTTGTCACGACCCGAATTTCCCACCATCGGGAGTCATGATGGCGCCTACTTTCGGAACTAGGCAAGCCAAGCATTTAAACATTTTCTAATAATATCCCAACAATAATAATTATAACGAGTTATTTAAATAAAAGTGGAAGTCTTTAAAACATAGATAACTAAAAACCCAAAATACGAAAGTTTAATATTTCTCTACCCAAGACTGCTGTCGCTAACTCACGAGCTACTAAAGAGTGCTACAAATCAGTCTGAATAGAAATACATCAATGTTTGTCTCGATACAAGGAAAACAAACTGTAACAAAGAAGGGACTCCGGCCTGCGAACGTCAGCTAGGATACCTCAAAAGTCCCTGGACTGAAGTCAACTCCCGATCAATATCCTACTGCTGTGGTCCAAAAGCCGCTCCGGTGCCGTGATCTGTGCAAAAGAGCACAGGAGTGTAGCATCAACACAACCGACTCCATGTGCTAGTAAGTGCCTGGCATAACCCGGGCGAAGTAGTGACGAGGCTAGACAGGACTACCAAACCAACCTGTGCAGTTCAATACATATGTATGCAATAAAAGGAAAGAACACAGAAATTAAATAGTTAAGAGGGAGGGGAGCATACTATAGGGGAGGTACAGTTCGAAAATAAGGTCAACAATTTAAGTAAGAAACAGGGCAATAATAATAATTAATGAGAGCAGGAAAATTAACAGTTGCACGACATCAACCTTCGTACTTTTACTCTCATTCTCACCAAAAGCAATCAAACAAAGTGCACGGCATCAACCTTCGTGCTTTACCTCACATAACTCTCATATCATGGCACAAAATGACCCTTCGTGCAATTGTAATCAAAGCAGAGCACGAAATGTTCCTTCGTGCATAAATAATCAAAACATGGAACAGAATGACCCTTCGTGCAAATATAATCAAAACATGGCACGGAATGACCCTTCGTGAAAATATAATCAAAACATGGCACGGAATGACCCTTCGTGAAAATATAATCAAAACATGGCACGGAATGACCCTTCGTGCATTATTACTCTTCCCCACCCAAACCGCAATCACAACTAAATGGGGCGAGGGGATAAACAAATAATAAGAAATGTCTCGGAAAGGGAAAAGCACAATTAAACAGCAAATCCCAGCAAGGGAGCAACAACAATAACTTTCACATCCCAGCAAGGGAGATAATCAATATACTCAAACCATCCCGGCAAGGGATTAATCATATTTCTTTCTGTTTCCTTCATTTCTTACCCAATAGTCTTTTTATTGTTCGAGCCAACGCTCCAAAGAATTTTCAATTCACAATCAATCCTCATACTCTTCACATTACATAGGATTCATCAATTAACATGGAAGAGTCATAACAATACCAGAATAAGTACAAACAAGGACCCACGGTCATGCTAGACACCGGTGTATAGATACTCGTCACCATGCCTATACACCGTACTCAACATTTAGCAATTAGCAAACAAC
>MU787217.1:41892-53460 GCA_026770625.1 Nicotiana glauca
ACTTCTTCGAGATTAGACGGGATACTTACTGGGTACATGTTGTTTATGTACTCATGCTACACTTCTGTAGTTAAATGTATAGGATTTGAGGCAGGTGGATCCGGACATCATTCTGTTGCATATCAGTGAGCGCATCTGGGACTTCTACGATGAGCTGCATTCCCTTCTTACCGATCCGCAGCCGAAGAAGTCTTCCTTGTATTTTTTTGTTGTTTCTGTCTATCCTGATTCAGACAGTAGGATAGGGTATTATTCTTTTGTGTATATTCTACTAGTTGCCCGTAGCTTGTGATACCAAGTTCTGGCACACACAGTGGTAGACGTTATTTTGGGTTGTATAACTGTCTTTACATTTCATTGATCTTTACTGGGTTATAATTTTAAATTAGGAAAAATATATTATAATGGTTTTTGGCAAAGGTAAAAATGAGAATTTAATTATACTTCTGCGTTGGCTGGCCTGACAAATGGTGTCGGGCGCCAATCATGACCTATTATGGAAAATGGGTCGTGACAACATGGTATCAGAGCACTAGGTTCACGTAGGTCTCACAAGTTACGCGCAAACCTAATAGAGTTATGTAGATCGGTATAGAGACGTCTGTATTTATCTTCGACAGGCTATAGGGTGTTAGGAAAGACTACTCTTTATTCATTTTCCATCGTGCAGTGGTCAGTGTACTAAATTTCCTCTTCTATTCTCTCACAGATGGTGAGGACTCGTACTGCCGACGTTCCAGACCCGGGAGGAACTGCTTCCCCCGTTGCTAGAGGCCGAGGTAGAGGGCAGGGGAGGGCACCGGACCGTGGTAGGGGACGAGGGCATCCCGGAGCCATTCCAGTTGCACCACCAGCAGACCCTGTGAGGGATCCCACTATTGAGGAGCAGGGCGAGGCGCCCGCAGCTATGCCTACTCCGGCGGATTTCATGACTGCGCTAGGATTTCAGGAGGTCATGGGCCGTATGCTCCGGTTCATGGACACCATGACTCAGGTTGGTTTATTTCCAGCAGACCCACCTACTTCGTAGGCAAGAGGGGGAGCACAGACCCCTACTGGTCAGGCTTCAGGTCATGCAACTGCAGTATATCAGACTCCGGGTGCACTACCCGCAGAGGGGGTTCAGCCAGTTGGTGCAGCGGCACCCCAGCCTAGGACAGCTGTGGAGTTCGATCCACAGAAGTTACTAGACAGATGGACCAGACTTCACCCTCCAGTCTTCAGAGGTGAGCGTCATGAGGACGCCCAGGATTTCATCGACAGGTGCAGGGACAGACTGCATGCTATGAGGATATTGGAGTCGCATGGAGTCGACTTCACTACTTTTTAGCTTGAGGGCAGGGCCCGTAAATGGTGGTAATCCTATGTTCTTGGTAGGCCCGCCGGTTCTCCTCCCATCACTTGGGGTCCATTCGTACAGTTGTTCCCAGACAGGTATATTCCGCCCTCTGAGAGGGAAGAGCTGCCGTATCAGTTTGAGCACCTTGAGCAAGGTCAGATGTCTGTGACCGACTATGAGGCAAGGTTTTCTGAGTTATCTCGCCATGCACTTATGATACTCCCTATGGATGCAGAGAGAGTGCGGAGGTTTGTCACCGGATTGCAGCCTAGTATTCGATCGGGAATGGCCCGAAAGGTGGAGATGGGTACAGAGTATCATCTTGTGGTCGAGATTGCTCGCTGTATTGAGGGATATCGTCAGAGAGTTAGGGAGCATATACATCAGGACAAGAGAGCCAGATTCTTTGGAGAGTTCAGAGGTGCCCCAGCTAGGGGCAGAGGTCAGTATGGGAGGGGTAAGCCTAGTAGGCCTCCATCTTCAGCACCACCACCTCTCGCCCGGGGTGCTCCAGCATGCCCCTATTTTAGTGCCATGCTAGAGAGTTCCTACCGCCCGCCAGCTATTCAGGGTTCTTCCAGTGGGTATTCAGGTCCTCAAGGTTCTTTTGGTCCCTACTTCAGTGCTATGCCGGAGACTTCATATCGCCCACCGACTATCCAAGCTCCTCCCACGGGGTCTACGAGTCATCAGGGACAGTCATCAGGGCAGCAGGTCACCGCACCATGTTATTTTGAGTGCGGTGACACAGGACACATTAGGAGATACTGCCCCAGGCTTAGGGGCAAGGCAATACAGCAGGGGCAACAGCTCATGACTCCAGCACCAGCGGACCAGCCACCTAGAGGTGGAGGGCTGAGTGGTAGAGGCCGATCCAGAGGTGGAGGCCAGACAGGGAGAGGTCAGCCAGCTACTCCTCAGTTAGGTGGAGGCCAGACAGCCGGTTCTCCAGCTAGATTCTATGCTCTTCTAGCCAGGTCGGATGTATTGGCCTCAGATGCCGTCATCACAGGTATTATCTCCGTCAGCGGTAGAGATGCATCGGTATTATTTGATCCAGGGTCTACTTATTCTTATGTATCATCTCTGTTTGCTCGTTTCCTGGCTATTTCTCCTGAGCCTTTAGGTGTTCCTGTTCATGTGTCCACTCCTGTGGGTGATTCTGTGGTTGTGAACCGGATCTACCGGTCTTGTGTGGTTATTTTCTATGGTTTTGAGACTAGAGCAGATCTTCTGTTGCTCGATATGATCGATTTTGAGGTTATCCTGGGCATGGATTGGTTATCTCCATATCACGCTGTTCTAGAATTCCATGCCAAGACTGTTTCTCTAGCGATGCCAGGGTTGCCGAGTTTGGAGTGGAAGGGTTCCATAGTTGATACGCCTAGCAGGGTCATTTCTTTCCTGAAGGGTCAGCACATGGTGGAGAAGGGGTGTTTGGCTTATTTAGCTTACGTGCGAGACACCACCACAGAGTCTCCGATGATTGATTCAGTGCCAATTGTCACGACCCAAAATCCACTAAGGGTCGTGGTGGCGCCGGACACTGCTGTCAGGCCAGCCAACTCAAATACTAAATTAAATCTCGTTTAACACTTTTGAAATACAGGATTTTTCCTTCATTATTTAGAAATTTTAAAGAATATATTTTGGAATCGAATTTAAAAGTTAAGCAATTAATACAATACTTCGAACCATCCCAGAACCCGGAATCACAAGTGCATGAGCATCTACTGACAAGAGAAATAACATACAACATCCGTCAGGAATACAACGGACGGAAAGTAAATACAGTACAAAGGAAGGGACTACTCTAGCTGCGGCCGTCTCGAATGATACAACTCACCTAGTCCTAGCGTCATTCATGCTGCTACGCCCAATAGGCTGCTAGAGGTGTATATATACCTGTGCAACAAAAATGCACAGAAGTGTAGTATGAGTACGTAATCAACGTGTACTCAGTGAGTGTCCCGCCTAATCCCGAAGGGGTAGAGACGAGATGGTCAACTTTGACACACTATAATGGTCCAACGGTTATTTATTCTCAATATACATATCAACAGTGGATTTATTATCTAACATGATTTTTTTATCCAAATCGAGGAAACAATTAAACATGTAATTCCTTCATAGGAGATTTCCAAGGTTTCTTTTCATTATTAACAAGATGATCTCGAGCCATAGTGAGGCATGTAACATCTTAATTAAATCCAGGCAGCAATATAAGCATGCGCAAATCATACCGAGGCGACGGCCCGATCCAACAGAAATAAATGTGCACTTGCCGAGGGTCGACGATGCGCCTATAGATGCATCTATTAATCTGCCGAGGCGTTCGGCCCGTTCCAAAATAAACACACACAGACAGACAATCGATCAAGAAGTCAACATGGAGCAATTATCCAAGAAAAAGCCAATTCTCTTTAATACTTTGAGAAAACGAAGCTTAAGTTCTTTTAGAATTTCATTTATCAATTTAACGTGATCTATTACCCCGCTTGCGAATCATCCATGCGACGCGGTCCACATAAAATAAACAATCACCCTACTCGCTAATCATCCGTGCGACGCAGGTACACATAAGATACATGCTCAGATAGTCAATTAGAATTTTATCAGGGAATAATTATCCAAGTAAGCCAATTCTCGGTTTAAGAATTTAGGAACGATGTTTAATCTCTTTTAAATTTGTTTACTAATCAAAGGTGGTTTAAACAATTCAAGTCATCGATGGGTTCATAATTAATTCAAGTATAACATGTTGATAGGTCCTAACTACCCGGACAATAGCATAATAGTAGCTACGCACGGACTCTCGTCACCTCGTGCGTACGTAGGCCCCACAAATAGGAGCACTTAATCATTCACTTCACCTATAGGGTAAATTCCCCCTCACAATATTAGAAAGAAGACTCACCTCGCTCGAAGATCCATAACCAGCCCTCTACATCCTTCCGAAAGCTCGAACCAACGCAAAAGCTCCAAAACTAGCCAATGATCATACAAATCCATTAATATATGCTCAACTATACCTTACAACTCAATTTATAACCATTCCTAGCCCTGAATGAAAAGTTGACAAAAATGCCCTCGGTCCCACGTGCCCGAAATCCAAAAATTTTCGAAGATAAAGGTTACCCATAACCTTAGGAATTCAAATATATAATTTACTCCTAATTTCCTACTCAAAATCGTGGTCAAAATCCAAGAATATAATTTTCTAGGTTTTCCACCAAAACATCAATTTTTATACTAATTTTCATGCCCAAATCCACACAAAATTGATATGTTTAACTCAAAATGGGTGGGGATAACTTACCTCAAATATTGACGACGAAAATCCCCTCTTGGAGCTTCCCAAAAATCGCCCCAAGCCATGAAGAACGAGAGAAATGAACTCAACCCACACTTTAAAATGACCCTCTGCCTTCAGGCATTTTTGCTTCTGCGATGCCTTTCCCGCTTCCGCGGTCACGCTTCTGCAGACCGCTTGCCGCTTCTGCGGCTCCAAACGACCCCAGGCTTTCCGCTTCTGCGGTCAGCCCCACCACTTCTGTGGTTCCGCATCAGCGGATCAAGGGCCACTTCTGCGGTCCTTCCTGCCCCCGCCCTCGTCCGCTTCTGCAGCTTTTTTTTTGCTTTTGCGGGGCCGCTTATGCGGTCCCATTTCCACAGAAGCGGAAATACCAGATACCAACAAACTTTTTTGATCCGTTAACCACCCGGAATCCACTCGAGGCCCCTGGGACTTTAACCAATCATACCAACCAATCCCAAAACACATTACGCACCTGCTCGAGGCCTCAAATCACATCAAACAACGATAAAATCATCGATCGACCTCCAATCCAAACTTTATGAACTTTTAACTTTCCAACTTCTATTTCCGATGTTTAAACCCATCAAAACACGTCCGATTGACCTCAAATTTTGCACGCAAATCATATTTGACATTACGGACCTACTCCAACTTCCGGAATTTAATTCCGACCCCGATATCAAAAAGTTAACGCCACGGTCAAACTCTCCAAAAACCTTCAACTTTCTATCTTTAGCCAAATGGCTTCAAAATGGTCCACGGGCCTCTGAATTCACTTCCGATCACGCCCCCAACTCCAGAATCACTGTACGAATCTATTCATAGTCTCAGAATCCCAAGCGGACATCGATAATGTTGAAATTCACTCCAAGCCAAACTTATGAAATTTCTTCTAAAAATGCTAACTTCCACAATAGACGCCAAAATGCTCTCGGGTTATCCAAAACCCGCACCGGGCATACGCCCAAGTCCGAAATCATCATACGAACCTGCTGGAACCTTCAGATCCTGATTTCGAAGTCGTTTACTCAAAATTCAATCCTAGTTCATTCTTTCAACTTTAAGCTTCCGAAATGAGAATTCTCTTCCCAAATCCACTCTGGACTTTTCGAAATTCAATTCCGACCACGTGTACAAGTCATAATACCTGAAATGAAGCTGCTCATGGCCTCCGACTACTAAACGGAGTGCTAGTACTCAAAATAACCGGTCGGGTCGTTACACCAATAGTCCGAGAGTTCGTCGATGTTTTTCCTTCAGATCTTCCTGGCATGCCTCCGGACCGTAATGTTGATTTCTGTATTGATTTGGCTCCAGGAACTCAGCCTATATCTATCCCACCGTACTGCATGGCTCCTAAGGAGCTGAAGGAGCAGTTGAAAGAGTTGTTAGCAAAGGGGTTTGTTAGGCCTAATGTATCGCCTTGGGGTGCACCAGTGCTATTCGTGAAGAATAAGGATGGGACTATGCGGATGTGTGTTGATTACTGACAGTTGAACAAAGTCACCATCAAGAACAAGTATCCATTGCCCCGTATTGATGATTTGTTCGATTAGTTGCAGGGTGCTAGGGTGTTCTCTAAGATCGACTTGAGGTCAGGGTATCATCAGTTGAAGATTCGGGATTCGGATGTTCTGAAAACTGCATTCAGGACTAGGTATGGCCACTATGAGTTTCTGGTGATGTCCTTTGGCTTGACTAATGCTCCAGCGACATTTATGGATTTGATGAACAGGGTGTTCAGGCCTTATATTGATTCTTTTGTCATCATTTTCATTGACGACATCTTGATATACTCACGTAGCCTGGGGGAGCATGAGCAGTATTTGAGAGTAGTGCTTCAGACCTTGCGAGAACATCAGATTTATGCTAAGTTCTCCAAGTGTGAGTTTTGGCTAGAGTCAGTAGCATTCTTAGGGCATATAGTGTCAGGAGAGGGTATTAAGTTGGATCCCAAGAAGATTGAGGCAGTTCAGAGTTGGCCACGTCATACTTCAGTGACCGAGATCAGGAGCTTCTTGGGGTTAGCAGGCTATTATCGGCGATTCGTGCAAGGCTTTTCATCTATTGCATCACCTCTGACTAGGTTGACCTAAAAGGGTTCCCCATTCTGTTGGTCCGATAATTGTGAGGAGAGATTCCAGAAGCTCAAGATGGCTTTGACTATGGCACCAATTCTTGTATTGCCTTTTGGTTCAGGGATGTATACAGTGTATTGCGACCTTCTCGCGTCGGCTTGGGATGTGTATTGATGCAGGAGGGGTGAGTTATTACATATGCTTCACGTCAGCTGAAGGTTCATGAGAAAATTACCCTATGCAGGATCTAGAGTTGGCGGCGATTGTTCATGCTCTTAAGATGTGGATGCATTATTTATATGGAGTGTCATGTGAGGTTTATACAGACCATCGCAGCTTGCAGCATTTGTTCAAGCAGAGGGATCTTAATTTGAGGCAGCGCAGGTGGCTTGAGTTACTAAAGGATTATGACATTACCATTCTTTATCATCCATGCAAGGCAAATGTGGTTGCGGATGCCCTGAGTAGGAAGGCGGAGAGTATGGGTAGCTTGGCATTCATTCCTGCTGAGATGAGACCATTAGCTTTGGACGTTCAGTCTTTCGCTAACAGACTTATGAGATTGGATATTTCAGAGCCCAGTCGGGTTCTAGCATGTGTGGTTGCTCAATCTTCGTTATTGGGGCAGATTAAGGCCCCACAATTCGATGATCCACATTTGGCAGTTCTCAGAGAGACGGTACTTCAGGGAGGTTCAAAGGAGATTTCTATTGGCAAGGATGGTGTGTTACGGATTCAGGGCCGTGTATGTGTCCCTAATGTTGATGGCTTGAGGGAGAGGATTCTAGAGGAGGCCCACAGTTCGAGGTACTCCATCCATCCGGGTGCCACGAAGATGTATCGCGACTTGAGACAACACTACTGGTGGCGGAGGATGAAGAAGGACATAGTGGAGTATGTTTCTAGATGTTTGAATTGCCAGCAGGTCAAATATGAGCACCAGAGGCTAGGTGGCCTACTTCAGCAGATGCCCATTCCGGAGTGGAAATGGGAGCGTATCACCATGGATTTCGTGGTTTGGTTGCCACAGACTCAGCGGAAGGTTGATTCAGTTTGGATTATTATGGATAGATTGACCAAGTCGGCCCACTTCATTCCAGTGGTGACTACTTATACGACAGAGAGATATGCCCAGATTTACATTCAGGAGATTGTGAGGTTGCACGGTGTGCCGGTCTCCATCATATCAGACAGAGACCCTCAGTTTACTTCCCATTTCTGGAGAGTTGTATAGAGTGAGTTGGGGACCCGCGTAGAGCTTAGTACGACATTCCATCCTCAGACTGACAGGCAGTCAGAGCGGACAGTTCAAATTTTAGAAGATATGCTTAGAGCATGTGTGATTGACTTTGGGGGCAGTGGGATCAGTTCTTACCCTTGGCGGAGTTTGCATATAATAATAGCTATCAGTCCAGTATAGAGGTGGCCCCGTATGAGGCATTTTATGGTCGGCGTTGTCGTTCTCCTATCGGGTGGTTTGAGACTGCTGAGGCTAAGTTGCTTGGTACAGATTTGGTTCAGGATGCCCTAGATAAGGTAAAGTTGATTCAGGAGAGGCTCTGCATAGCTTAGTCCAGGCAGAAGAGTTACACGGACCAGAAGGCGCGCGATGTATCATTCATGATTGGTGAGAAGGTTCTCTTGAAGGTTTCGCCCGTGAAGGGCATTATGAGGTTCAGAAATAAGGACAAGTTGAGCCCAAGGTTTATTGGCCCCTTCGAGGTGTTGAGGTGAGTTGGAGATGTTGCCTACGAGCTTGCTTTACCTCCCAGTTTATCAGGAGTTCATCCAGTATTCCATGTATCGATGCTCTGGAAGTATCATGCCGACTATTCGCATGTGTTGGATTTCAGTACCATTTAGTTAGATGAGAGCTTGGGCTACGAGGAGGAGCCAGTTGCCATTGTTGATAGACAGGACCGCCAGTTGAGGTCCAAGAGGATTTCTGCGGTAAGAGTCCAGTGGAGAGGCCAACCGATCGAGGAGGCAACCTGGGAGTTCGAGGAGGACATGCGGAGCCGATACCCCCACTTATTCAGCAGTCTAGGTACTTTTCTATGTCCGTTCGCGGACGAACGTTTGTTTAAGAGGTGGAGAATGTAACGACCCGACTGGTCGTTTTGCATTTTTGAATCCCGTTCCGTTAAAAAAAACTTCCCGCACTTGCTTTAGCTAATTTATGACTTGCGGGGATGGGTGGTTGGAGAGTTAGAAGAATTTTGGGCAAGAACAAGTCTAGTTGCTTCTATAAGTTTCTTTAAAAAGACCAAATTTGACTTCGGTCAACATTTTGGGGAAACGGACTCGGAATCGTGATTTGACAATTTCTGAGGGTCCGCGGGAAAATATGGGACCTGGGCATATGCCCGGAATTGAATTCCGAGGTCCCTAGTCCGAGCAATGAATTTTTATGTGAAATTGTTAAGTTTAAGTTTCAAAGATTTAAATAAGATAAGAAATCATTGTTTTCATAGGTATCGGGTTCAGATTTAAATTCTGAAACTTGGTACAAGTCTGAAATATCAATTAAGACCTACCCGTACAATTTGGTGTCAATCCGAGTAGTTTAAGGGCGTTTTGACCCGTTGGAGGAGAATTAAGAACTTGAAGTTCAATGATTTGATTCATTTGGTTTTGGGGGTTGATTCCTCGATTTAGCGTTGTTTTGAGTGTTTCGAGTAGGTCCGCCTCGTGATTTCAGACTTGTCCGTATCTTCGGGCGGGGCTCGAGAGCCCCGAGCGTCAAATGGTCGAGGTTCGAGTGAAGTTGAAGGTTTAGAAAGGGCTGGGATTTTGCTGCTTCTGTCATAACCGCATCTGTGGTTCTTGGGCTGCAGAAGCAGGATCACAGATGCGGTCCAATGATCGCGGAAGCGGAAGGGGCCAGGCCCAGGGGAAACCGCAGAAGCGGACCCCTGACCGCAGAAGCGGTCCATCCGCCCCAGGCCCAGAACCACAGAAGCAGTGGGCTTTCCGCTTAAGTGGACTCGTAGAAGCGAGGTTTAGACCACAGAAGCGGCCCAGTCCCCCTTGCCCATTTCCGCAAAAGCGGCTCGTGTCCGCAGAAGCGGAACCCGCAGAAGCGGGAATCCTTCCGCAGAATCGGAAATCACTGGGTACAGAAGGGTTCATTAATATGAACCCAAACTCATTTCTCTCACTTTTCACTGCACACTTGGGCGATTTTGGAGGTTTCAAAGAGGGGGTTTCCACATATCATTACAAGGTAAGTAATCCCCACTCACTTTTAGTTCAAATACATAAACATTAGGTAGATTTAACACTAAAAATTAGGTAAAATCAAGAGGTTAGAGTTAGACCTAGGGTTTAATCAAAACTAAGATTTAATCCTATAATTTTCCATGAAATGAACTAGAAATCATATATTTGTGATCCTTGGGTGATAGAGAACAACTTCCTTCGAAAAATATTGGAACCCGGGCACGTGGGCCCAGGGTTAGAATTTAGGAAACTTGTGTTAATGGTTAGGAAATTGCTTAAACAATTAGAATTTAACCTTGTAAGCTCTTATTCACTAGTTGTTGCTTATTTTAATTAGTTGGTGCTCGTTTGGCTATGAATTGAGGGTTTGGGCTTATTCTTGATATCGGAAGTGCACTTCGGAGCAAGGTGAGTCTCCTTTCTAACCTCATAAGAGAGAATTATCCCCTTAGGATTAATGTTTGAGTGTTTGTTGCTAAATGCGGGGACTACGCACGCGTTAGGTGACGAGAGCCCGTGCGTAACTACTACTATGTTAAATGTCCGGGTAGCTTAGGACCTACAATATTCCTTAAATATATCTCTTATGTTAATTTATTGTTATGAACACCTAGTATGTACTAGAGACTTAAAAAAGGGATATGAGCATACTTGTATAGTTAATTAAGTTTGGTTTGGTATTTTTGACCATTTATGTGCCATGAGTGAGAACTAGATATTTCATCCTTATTTGTGGATTGGGCCGAACACCTCGGTATGAATAGATGCATCTACAAGCGCACCGTCGACCCTCGGCAAGTGCACAGTTTATTTCTGTTGGTTCGGGCCGTCGCTTCGGTATTTTGTGCGCATGTTAATTGTGGAAAAGCTTATACATGCTTTATTTTGCCATTATCTCATATGCTAAATTATAAACTTGATTCTGTAAGTTCTTGACTTATACAACTTTGTCACGGCCCAATCTCCATACCCGGTCGTGATGACGCCTCTCATGAAGACGGCCAGCCAACTAACCCAATTCGTTTCTTTAACACTTACTAAACATAAATAGATGGAAAATGCAACTTAAAGAACATTAATTATCAACATTATAGCCTAACTCAGCCCGACCGGGGTGTCACAAGTCACGAGCATCTAGGAGGATCTTTATTACAATTTCAAAGTCTATAATACATAAAATAAAAATCTGAAGATCAAGAAGAAGAAGAGACTCAATGCCGTGAACGCCGGCGGTCACCTTGCTTAGCTACGATAGCAATACCTTCAATCCGCTATTAACCCGCTACCGGGTGAATAAAAAACCTGGAACTGCACGCGAGGTGCAGGGAGTAAAGTGAGTACTTCGAACTCTGTGGTAATAAGAGCGAATAATGTCTGAGCGATAAGAAAACACGTATGAGCACTCCAAAATGCTATAACACACAATACAACCCTTTGAGAAAAATAGTAAAACTGTAACACCGAGAAAATCCTTTAGAAAATCTCAAGCTCAGTTAAAACCTCTTTTGAAAATATTCCTTTTCAACAGTTGCGAAAATAATTTCAACAAGTAGGAAATAATCAGAAATCTGCCCCTCGGGCTCAATATCAACCTCTCAGTACAGTATCAG
>MU787217.1:58518-70901 GCA_026770625.1 Nicotiana glauca
ATAGAAATAGAGTACCTGAATCCTCCTCGAAAGGTCATAACTTCACGTGGCCTCGCCACAATGTGCGATCCTATCCAAACACTATTACACATGAACCTCAAGTCACCATGCTCAAATTAGACAGCCACGCACAGATTGATATCTGAAACCAAGCAATCCATCATACCCACGGTGAAGCAAGTAATATACACCATTCAATCCTGAAAGGACACAACCGATTCGCTATTCACCGAGAAACACCCAATACGGACTTTCCTCAGAAACCAGGAAGCAAGGCATACAAAATAGCATTTGGAAAACTATTCTCAATATCACACTGTTGCAGCGTGCAACCCGATCCAGATAACATACCCGTGGTGGCATGCCACCCGATCCACACAAATATCTCACATAGGGAGATGCACATCGATCCAAATTTGCTCATTATAACAAAATACCGAGCATCGGTCATAAACATACTGAGTGCATAATGATATCTACTTATAGCATTGTAAGCTATAAAACTCAACTTCCACTATTAATCTCGATAGCACCGCACTATATGTGCCCACAGTCCGAAAATCATAACGCCTCACAGCACAGAAAAGCAACTCATAGATCTCCCTAGATCACTAACAGGTTCAATAACGATCGAATCAACCTACCCTTCATCAATACAATTCAAGAATAACCAAGCCAACTCAAGCTAAACACGTATCCAATCAGCTTACCAAGAAACTCATTACCAAGAAGCCTGAAGCTGCTTCTTCCACTACTATAACTCATGCCGGAGCCGTACGATGCGGTGCCTGGCACCAAATAAATACTGAAATCCATAGTCTCTCCTGGCGACATGCCCGGCCACAAGGAACGCATCCGAAAAGTCCCTCAATACTGGAACCAAATCAACGATAGAAACCTCTACACTGACATCCGCCACAAAGGCCCAATTAAGGAAAGCAATCCTTCCCATCCATCCGCTGGTCTTTGGAACACAACCATTCAGCTAGAACATAGTCCGATGCACCTCGCCACGCAACCTGTGACCTTTTCCAACATAACCCACAGCACAATAGTCTAGAATAACCCAACACTGAGACAACCAGTCTACACCCCAATATCATATCCAGAATTTAATATACCAAGAAAAGAAATATCCACTCGGGCTTCCAAACCCCCAATAGCCGCTAACGGTACCAATATACACTATCCACAACCACTACATAGCCTGAACATGAGAACTTCCAGTCTCCAGCTCCACATAGCACACAAATTACTATACCTGATCCCAAATTCTGCAGTATAAATACATATTACACCTCGGGTATCTAATCATTCCACAAAAGATATTATGAAATTCCCCCTGTGCCACCAAAAAAACTCAGATATCAACAGTCGATCTATCAAGAAAATGCCGCAACACTACCAAAGTGCCATCAACTTAATCACATTGCCCTTTTTCTGAAACATATACCCTCGTCAAATCACTATGATTAGCAACACCATTTCCTTAGTCATATGAGGATCATTCACCCTAATCATCTGAAGATCGATTCTTAAATCACCTGCAGCTGCCGGTGCCGCTTAAGAATTTAATGACTTTCCATTCCAAACTGAACCGAGCCTTACACATACAAATCCCAATCCTCCACAATATATCGCATATACCATGCCACATTAGGATAACATGAGAACTTTTATCTCCCTTCTGCGCTGCAGACATCGACACACTCAACTAGTCAAGAGCTTTCATTGATCCTATTTAGAAGAAAAATCATTACACACTCCATGTTTTGCATACCCATAATAAATATACTCATCTTCAAACCACGGTAAAACCCAACAAGAACTTTCTCCCAATTCCATCTATCAATTTCCTTTCTAATTCATCATCAACTTGATATTTCTCCCTTGCTGTAGCATCATAATGCCTCAATCCAGGCCTACCACAGGAGATTCGAACATAAGGCCACATGGTCTAAGACTCATAGGCCACCGAATACTCTCTCAATGCTCCCCAGAAATACCACGTTCCAGAATACTTTACTTGAAGAACTTTCTGCGAACCCGAATTCACTGCCATTACTTTCCAGATGCCGATACATAGGATCCCATAATTAACATAAAAATACCACAAGCCTCGACATTCCCCGATGAATAAACAGTCTCTGACCCCATACCCAACCTTGAGACACATGATTGATACATGTACAATCTTGAACACATTAAGACCATTCACGAGAGTCATTCACTCTTATTCAAACTGCAATTTACCTGACTTAACGAATAGAACCACTCGTGCCTTATTAGCACTCTGACACCGAAGGATGTGACCTCATTCCAATATAAACGAACATCTTCCTTCTCTATACACTGAGCATTCTTTACCAGCAACAGCTCAAGATATCCTATTATTTCCACACATCTACGAAGCATCGTATAACCTTTATCAAACATTTTCCTTCACACACACCATCCCCGGCTCAATTTCTGCAACAGAACTGATCCGCCAACATACCTCGAAACGGAACCAACATAGCACATAATCATGCAATCAGCTGATCAACAGCAACCTCCCCAACGTGGCTCGAAGCCATATATCAAGGCACTCTTAACAACTCATAACACTTTTACTCTAATGATGCCACAATGCCACAGTGAGATGAAACTCAAATCATTTACAAGTTTTGTGAATACACAAATCATCTAGCACTGATATTCTCTGCAAACCTCACATTCATTTCCACATCAGCTGAGTCCACTTTCTTAAGCGACCCAAATTTATCAAATTTTAACATGTACCCTTCAATTACATGTGAGATCTTCTAACAGTATACATAAGAATCGTACCCCTTAAGAACACTCCGCAGGAGATATCCAACCTGCTTCGCCTCAGTTTAGTATTTCAGCACACCTTCCACCATCATACACATAACACAGCCATTTGGTATTCCTGAGTCTGAACTCATACTGCCACACGTAGTATACCTTACTTCCCAACTAGGAGACACGAAAATATTCTTCGCGTGCCCATATTCGGGTTACACATCAAACCACAATAGGAAACGAATCACTTAACAGTTCATCTATTATCCCGCAGACTTATTCGTCACTACCAAGTCATATAATAACATATCATCACATTAATACCAAACTGCCATTCTGGCTAATAGCGACAATACCAAACATATAAGTTCAAAACACTTGTTCACACGATCAGCACCTCAGTTCTCCAGCCATAGGCAAGATCCGGCCTCAAGTCCTTCAGACTGGACCAACATCGAACTCACGGGATCACATCTCGCCCCTTGATCGAGGAATCACAAGCCATCAAGGCACATACAATACTGAGAGCTCACGTGCGCATACAGACGTGTGGAAGGAATTTCAAGAGTTATATCTCAAGCTGAATCAAGTATGCACGATAATATTTACAAGAAAGTAAAGTTTTCCTAAAGGTTCTACAGCCTCTCGAGGATAAATACAGACGTCTCTGTACCGATCCGCGAGACTCTACTAAACCTGCTCATGACTCATGAGACCTAGTAACCTAGGCTCTGATACCAACTTGTCACGGCCCAATCTCCATACCCGGTCTTGATGGCGCCTCTCGTGAAGACAAGGCCAGCCAACTAACCCAATTTGTTTCTTTAACACTTACTAAACATAAATAGATGGAAAATGCAACTTAAAGAACATTAATTATCAACAATATAGCCTAACTCAGCCCGACCGGGGTGTTACAAGTCACGAGCATCTAGGAGGATCTTTATTACAATTTCAAAGTCTATAATACATAAAATAAAAATCTAAAGATCAAGAAGAAGAAGAGACTCGGTGCCGCGAACGCTGGCGGTCACCTTGCTTAGCTACGATAGCAATACCTTCAATCCGCTATTAACCCGCTACTGGGTGAACAATACCTGCAACTGCACGCGAGGTGCGGGGAGTAAAGTGAGTACTTCCAACTTAGTGGTAATAAGAGCGAATAATATCTGAGCAATAAGAAAACACGTATGAGCACTCCAAAATGCTATAACAGATAGTACAACCCTTTGAGAAAAATAGTAAAATTGTAACACCGAGAAAATCCTTTAGAAAATCTCAAGCTCAGTTAAAACCTCTTTTGAAAATATTCCTTTTCAACATTTGCGAAAATAATTTCAACAAGTAGGAAATAATCAGAAATCTGCCCCTCGGGCTCAATATCAACCTCTCAGTACAGTATCAGCCCCGCGGGCTCACTCCCAACNGCACTCCATTAACAAATAACACCAGGGTATCTGGTCAACAAGGCAAGTAATAGCATGTATGCCAATGATATGTGAGTGCTAAAAGTCATGCCACGTAGTATAAACATGAATGAATTCATGAATGCAATGCAATGCACATGACTGCTGCGGCGCGCAGCCCGATCCATTTGGGTACCCGCGCTCACTGGGGGTGTGTACAGACTCCGGAGGGGCTCCTTCAGCCCAAGCGCTATAATACTGCTATGTGCAGTCCGATCCACATATTATATCACTGCGGCGTGCAGTCCGATCCATATAATATACTGCTGCGGCGTGCAGTCCGATCCATACATGTATATGTATATACTGCTACCGCGTGCAGCTCGATCCATATCTCAGTCCAGAACATGCAAATGAGCCACTCGGGCAATGTCAAGTAATGGCTTTTAACTCAAAACATCAGAAAATGCAATTTAAGTCTTTAAACCTTAGCAATATGACTACACATATCAAAAAAGTGTTTAACTCAGGACTGAAATCATTTAATATGCTAAGTGTCATGAAAACAATGATAATAACCCCGGCAGGGTCCAAATAACCGGCGCGAAGCCCAAAACATGGCAATCAACCCAATTCAAGATAGCATCTAGCAAGTTTCAGTCAATTACGGAGTAAAATCCACAACCGGGATGGACCAAGTCACAATCCCCAATGGTGCTCTACCCTACGCTTATACCTGGCATGCAAGTCACCACAATACAACACTACGATGTGCAAATTCGGGGTTTCAAACCCTCAGGATATCATTCATAAGTATTACTCACTTCAAACCGGCGAAATCTCAAGCCTGCGACGCCTTTTCCCCTCAAATCGGCCTCCACGCGCGTCGAGTCTAGCCAAAAACAGAGCGAATACATCACAATATGCAAATGGAAAAATACCCAATCGAAAACAATTGAATTATAGCAAGAACCTCGAAACTAGAAAAACCCGAGCCCAGGGCTCATTCCTCGAAAATTTATGAAATTCATATCACCGGATTCCTCGTCTCTCCACGAGTCCGTACATATAAAATTCATCAAAATCGTAGTCCAAATGCTCCCTCAAATCCCATTTTCTCATTTAAAAAAACCCAAGCCCTAGTTCTTCAGTTTTCACCCAAATTTCCAAGAATTAAAGGTTGATTCTTCACAAAAATGACGTTTCTAGGTCACGAGACTTACCTCCAATCAATTCCCATCAAAATCCCTTCAATTCCCGTCCAAAAGCTCTCAAGAATGACCAAAAATGGTGGAAAAATGGGTTAGGTTCGCGGATGAAATGTTTTTAACATTCTGCCCAGATCACTATAGCTAACTCTATGCGATTGCATAGACCAAAATTCCAGCTCCAAATTTAACCTTATGCGATCGCATAAGACTCCTGCGATCGCATAGAACAAATTTCCACGGTCTCAAATTACTCTATGCGATCGCAATACTCCCTATGAGATCGCATAGCACAACCAAACAGCCCCCATAATTCCTTCTATGCGATCGCATGAAACCCTCTGCGATCGCATAGAACAAAAGTTCTCTGCAATTTTTCTGCTGCATTTTTCAACTCCAAAATTCCCGTTAGCCATCCGAAATCACCCCGAGGCCCCTGGGACCTCTACCAAAAATACCAACACCTCTTATAACATCATACAAACTTGTTCCAATCATCAAAACACCTCAACCAACGCCAAAACCATCAAATTACATCGAATTCAAGACTAAGTTCTTCCAAAACATTTAAAACACACATTCGATCAAAAACCTATCCAAAACACGTCCGAATGACTTGAAATTTTGCACACATATCCCAAATCACCTAATGAAGATACATCAACTCTCGAAATTTTATTCCGACCCTCGAATCAAAATCTCACCTATCAACCGGATATCGCCAAAATGCTAACTTTGCCAATTCAAGCCTAGTTCTACACCAAACCTCCAAAATCAATTCCGATCGCACTCCTAAGTCACAAATCATCCCCAAAGCTAATCAAATCATCAAAATTCACATCCGAGCCCTCTAACTCAATAGCCAACATTTGGTTGACTTTTCTATCTTAAGTTTTCCTTAAAGAGACTAAGTGTCTCATTTCTTATCAAAATCAATCCAAATCAACTCTAACACACCACCTACTGATAACGAAATATGAAGAAGCATGAAATGGGGGGAAACGGAGCAATAACACATGATACGACGGGTCGGGTCGTCACAAACTTGCCATAGACTGTTGATGCTTGTAAATTCTATGATTTGAACACATCACATTCATATATATGTATATATATTAATTGACCTTAGTAAGTATCGAGTCGACCTCTCGTCTCTACATCTTCAAGATTAGACGGGATACTTACTGGGTATATGTTATTTATGTACTCATGCTACACTTCGGTACTTAAATGTACAGGATTTGAGGCAGGTGGATCCGGACATCATTTTGGTGCATATCAGTGAGCGCATCTGGGACTTCTACGGTGAGATACATTCCCTTCTTGTCGATCCATAGCCGAAGAAGTCTTCCTTGTATTTTTTTTGTTGTTTCTGTCTATCCTGATTCAGACAGTAGGATAGGGTATTATTCTTTTGTGTATATTCTACTAGTTGCCCGTAACTTGTGACACCAGGTTCTGTTACACACAGTGGTAGACGTTATTTTAGGTTGTATAACTATCTTTACATTTCATTGATCTTTACTGGATTATAACTTTAAATTGGGAAAAATCTATTATAATGGTTTTTGTCAAAGGTAAAAATGAGAATTTAATTATACTTCCGCGTTGGCTGGCCTGACAAATGGTGTCGGGTGCCATCATGACCTATTATGAAAAATGGGTCGTGACATATAATCTTTTCGGCTATGCGCCCGGACTGCGCATGCAAATCGAGGCAAGTAAAGATGAGATTTTCAAGGCCTCGAAAGCGCGGAAAAGAGAGAAAAACAAGTGATGACCCTTTGGGTCGTCACACTAACCTTGTAAATTCTCAAATTGGCTTAATAAATCGTTGACTATTTAAAAATTACTTTTTTCTTAATCATAAATCATTAAGTTGGTATTATTTTATGCCATAATTAAAATAAAAATTATTGCACGTTATCTACTAAGACTGCTATGAAGTTAATTTTAAATGAATCTTTCATGTAAAAGGTATTTATTTATTAACTTTTGTTATGTGTTTATTATAAAATAATCCATAATATTTTATAATTATTTTTTAAAATATTTTTTTCTTCACGTTTACGAGATACAATACTTATTAATTTAATAGCTCAGTATTAACTAGTAACTATTTACATATAATTAGTTATCATAGTATTATATTGTAAATTATGTGTCACTTTATTAACATGTTGAATCTTAAAAATAAATGATGCCAGAGAATCACGTTTAAATTATGAATTATGTTTTTTATAAATTCTCTTTCAAATAGAAAGCATATTAAATAAAAAGAGTATTTTAAAAAATATCATATTATAATATCGAAATTCTTTCAGATTCATTACTCCTTAAAAGATACATATAAGATTTCGTATTGAATACATTACTTTTGATGTTGGAGTTGTAACGATGTTGCAGCTAATTTGCATATTATGATATATATCATACTTTTTGTATTATTCATAGTTGAATTATAATTTATAAATATTTTAAATAGATTATTTGTCATAATTTTGTGATTTTAATGTAATTTTTTATTTTTTTTATTTTATACTATCTTAAAATTCTTAAAATCAGTAAAATTTAAAGATTCGTGGGACTTACACCCCATGTCTCAGGGCTTACGTTTCGCCTCGTAAGAGATAAAACGCCTCGCCTCACGCCCCCACCTTTTAAAACATTGCGTTGTATATAAAATTTGAAGTCATTTAATGGAGATTTGGACTGGTTTTGAACAAGTATTGCAACTAAAAATCGTGGAAGAAGTACGTCTAAAGACGTTTGTATAAAGGTGTATAAAAGTGTATAATAGTGTATAAGATGTGGAGATTATACAAAAAACTAACTTCGTCTTCTTCCTAGCGTTTTTTCTGAAATTTAGCTCAAATCTTGCTCAAATCTACTCCAAATCACTTCAAATTTAAATTTTGAACTCCTTTTGATATTTGCCATTAATTGGAACAACATCCAATCCAAACAACCAACAAACTCAAAAAATTATATTTTTGAAAGCAAACCTTTGAATGGCCTTCAATGGTGGACTTCTATTTTTTAATTTTCTACATTGCAACCAGGTGACACAGGGGGAGAAGCAGAAAATACTTGCCCATTGAAGCATATATAGAAAAGGTGAGAAGAAGAGATAAGGAAAACAATTTGTGAAAATGCATATTTTAACTCCATAACTTTTAGAAGCAATGATTATAAGATACAACGATTTTGAATTTACTAGTACTTTCAAAATATATACAATATTAGCTAGGTAGGGTAAAACTTAAAAACATAGGCAATTTTTTGTTATGGTGTGAATTCGTGTGCATTTTCTTGTAATTCTTTCTTAAATGAACTTATTTTTATTTTTGCTCTTTTAACTGCAAATATTGTCGTCGTTAAACTGAGTGCCAAAGAAACATTATTTAATTCTTCTTCTTAATTTATTCTGTCCCTCATCTAGTACGCAACCGAGTTTTTTTTTTCTCTAGTGAAAAATGGGATTTGCAATGAAAACATTTGCCCCAAGGTAACGACCAATGCAGCTATAAAGGTAAAAAGAGAGGGAGAGAACAAAATATGTCCTTCTGCCTTAATTTGAGAAACGTGGCAGACGCAGCGTTTTCTGCATTAAAAAGATTTAGCACTTTGTACTAATCTAACAATAGTTCAAAAGCTCCGCTGTCTGCGAATTTCCTGATCTTATCTTTGCAGTTTCGAGAATTTTCCTCTTTGGATCATTGTTTCTTGTGAGTTTTTTTATGGTCAGGAGGGGAGCGCTGAGATACGTCCAATTTGAATGCTTTGTGTATCAATCTAGCAACATCTGAAAAGTTTAACAATCTTCAAACTCCTTTGCGGCTGCGTCCTTCTCTCCCCTCGCTCTTCTTGTTGTTAGCTGTACACTTTGCCGAATTTTTCGTTTCGATTATTATTTTCCTGTAAGTTTGCTTCTTCTTATCTTTTGTTTCTCTCTGCCATCTTTCATGAGATGTTAGGCTTTTGCTGCACAGAAAATTTAATATGTAGAGTTGTCTTTGCTCTTTAGGTGTTTGAGAAAATTCTTGACTGAGTCAGAGTGTCTACTAAATATTTATTATTTGTTTGTCAATTTAATTTCTTGTTCCACTTGGGAGAAGAACGAGCTGCTGCTAATTTTGATTTTAGATAAATTATGTGCGATGACAGAACTTAAGTTGGTGGGTAAAAAATAGAATCTTTAATAGATAGAGTATTCTGTGATATTTTTGAAACATCTCATTGAGAACTTCAGATGGAAATATTTACATGTAAAAAGGAAACTTGAACTGGCATAATTGATGGATTCCAAAGAACCAAACAAGTCCTCATAAATATACAACTTATTTTTTATTGTACAGCCTTATATAGGTGAATGTCCTCTACTCTTCCTTTTCGTTTTAAGTGCGTTGAAGCATCAAATAAAGTGGAATATCTATGTGGGTTTATTGTACTTAAGTGTTAATTCTACCATATTGAGTCGTATTCCACCAAAAACTTTGTTATAATAGAATTTCCTATGAACTCTACCTAAAGAACTGAATGACCAAAATTTTAACTCCGCCTGTATTTTAGTTATACTACGTTCTAAGCTCCAATAAAGGAAGAGGGTTTATTGATCCACAATCAAACTTGTGTGATTAAGTGTTCATCCATTTGAAATTATCCTTTTCCTCCAAAGTGTTCTACAAATATCATAAGCTATCTATTTGTTTTTTGGTTTGTTTGGTTCATCTTTGGAGCTTGAGATGTCAATACAGTATGATTGTTTTCACAATGTAATTCATATATAAGCACTATGAAGAATCTATTTAGTACATGGATGACTTATTGACTTTCTAATTTTTTCCAATTTCATCGTTACCATTATTTGAGGATATTTTTTTTGTACTTGGTAATCTTATCCAATTCTTTCGATGTGTCGATTTTTTTCCCCAGTTGTACACATTATAGCACAACAACCTCCATATGAAGGACTAGCTAATCTTGCTACTCCTATTAGTAAGAAGCACATAGTGTAT
The DNA here is from genome assembly GCA_026770625.1 of Nicotiana glauca. NCBI lineage: Eukaryota > Viridiplantae > Streptophyta > Magnoliopsida > Solanales > Solanaceae > Nicotiana > Nicotiana glauca. The sequence continues at coordinate 68,956 of MU787217.1, forward strand.
TTACAAAAATAAAATAAAAAAGTACAATAAGTGTTAATGTAAATGTCCAAGTTGTTCAAATCATTTGACACCATTGTAATTGGACACTTTGCTTACCGAAGGAAATATATCACGATTTTGGACAGTTGGTTCTGTGGAAGTTTTTGTCACTATTTTCTACTTAGTATTTTGACTCTCTGAAGGTAAGAAAGCATACATATTTAGTAAATTAATAATTCTGAATGCTTAGGAGATGTGGTGCATGTAATCCTTCAGTAGTTGAGCAAACAAACTTTTCGTGTTCTTAGCTCTGTAATGTTGTCCGCACTATGTTATTAACTTTATTCTTGTGGGGCCTAATTGTTCTCCACTAATTCATACTCTCACTTTTCTTCCACTTATCTATTTCTTTTTAGTTCCCACATTATTCCATTTATCTATTACAGAGGCAAACTAGCAAATTTAGTTAAAATTCTTTCAAAATTACAGTAAACAAATGAGTAGATGATGCTGTATTTCTTGGTGTATTATTGTTTACTCTACCGTCACATGTGTTATATGAGCTGGATTAATTGGCTTGGGTGATCAAGCGCTAATCCAGTTTCGTTTGTCTTTTCTACGGACTTTTCAACCATTAGTTCTAATATAGGAGGCTTGAACCAACTTCTAATGCATTCTATATGAGAATGCTATAGAGGTTGCGCGCTTGCAAGAGTTTGATCCTGAGCCATATATTTTTAGTCCTACCATTACAAAGTCATTCTCTTCTGCCATATGGTGCAATTGTATCATTTGCATTCCATTTCTGTTCCTAAGCGGATCTAATATATCTGATTGCATATTTAAACTATTTGCATCCACTTTGTGCCTTTTTCTGTTTTTGTAGATTTGACATTTATAATTTGTTTTCCATTAAATCATCTCCCACTTGGATAATAGATTGAGCTTGTAAAAGACTAATCTTTTCTTGTATGACACATCTTGCACAATTCTGGACATAGTAAATATGTAGAATGCATCAACATACTTTTCAAGTGCTGCTTGTTTTACACACATAGAGCTCTTCCCATTTGTCCGTGTTGGTAGCACACGTCCTCTCCCATTTTTATACATACAGTTTGGTTGCATTTTCTGCTCTTATTTGTGCTTTTGCTCGGTACCAATTCTATTATTCTTGTTCGTTCTATAGGTATTGTTTGCATCTAATTCTTAATTTTGTATTTTTCTTCTCCACTCTCTTACTAGGTATTTGAGAAAATTTCTCTTTCCGCTTTAATCCTTTTCCATCTGATCAAAGCCTCAACTAAACTTATGTGTTTCTCGGTTTACTTTGGTTTCTACGGGTTTGGGTTATAAGTGCTTCTACTGGGTTCTCAGTTGTTCTTGTCCTTCTATGGCTGCTTGAATGGTTAGTGCTTGCCTATATGTGCTTATTATGATTCTTCTTCAGTTTGTTCTCTTTGTCGTTTAATTGATGAAAATCCTCGCGATGCACACTATTATTGAAAAGTATATTTTTTTGCCTTTAATTTTTTATCAGATGGCTTAAATTGTTAATTTTATCTCATAAATAAGTAATTCGTAGAATTTTTCCCATGCTTACCTTTGTATTTTGGTGGATATACAATTGGATAAAAAGTTAATATAGCAAGTGTTATTTTTCAGCTAACATGTGCCTATGTCTGTGAAATGTTTGCTCCTTTTTCTCTTTGCAGTTACTCCCAGTTATACATGAGACTACTCTTCTTTACAGGATAAGCTGATTGCAAACTTTTCGGTAAAATTACTTACATATTTGAACGCGAATATCTGTGGATAAAAGAGGTGTGCTGTCACGACCCAAACTCCCCTCCGGCCGTGATGGCGCCTCTCGAGAAGACAAGGCCAGCCAACCAACCCTATTTGCCTTTTTCAAAAAAATGGATAACATGAATAAATAATTTTTAAAGATGATTCAATAATATTAC
>MU787223.1:529-29285 GCA_026770625.1 Nicotiana glauca
AGAATATAAACGTAGTTGAACAAATAGAGAAAAGCTATGGCTCAATTATATAAAAACATAACAAGAATTTATCCTACAAAAGGTTCTATCAAAACTCTAGATAACAAATTAGCTATTCATAATAATATGTAAAACTACAATACTAAAAGTCATAAGCAACAATGAAACATAGAAAGAGGAAGGAAAAACTCGTAGAAGAATTCTCCGCCTTGCTCCCAATGTGTTGTTGCCTCTTAGGTCTAATTTTTGTCCAAAATATGTCCCCTCCTTGTTCTTGGCCGGCCTTCTTTGTTTAATATAGGGTTTAGGGCTTAAAATCCGATGTTTTGCACTTTGGTCCCTGAAATTTTCGCTTCCTGCTGCGGTCGCGGTCAAACCGCGGCCAAACATGCTCTCTGATTCTTCAGTTGTCCGCGAGTACACTCTGTCGCGGTTCTGCCGTGGTCCCACTGTAATCGCGGTATTTCACCCTCTTCCATTTGGAATTTGGAAAAAACGTAAAACATGAAAGTTGTATCCCTTTGAGTTAGCTTTCCAATCATATATTGTGGAGCACCAAATAGAGTTCTGAGAAAAATGTTATGTCTATTTTACTAGACAGTGCGCAATATGCCTTCTCGAGTCTTCGTTCGTACTTAATTATCAAATTTGACCCCCAAACATGATCCCGGCTTAATTCCTTGAACTTTTACTCAAACTTTAAAGCTCCAAATCACTTAAATGCATTCCATAACATCTATATAGCTCGGAATCATACCTACAAGGCATAAAACACACCGTTAGTGCAAAACACTAGGGATTAAAGCTCAAACTCAATTAAAGTGCAGTAAATTAGAGTGTAATAAGATACTAAAATATGCAATATAGCCTATCATCAACCACACAGAATGGTGTGCGGCCACACTGGCCCTGTTTTGCCTGAGCTTTGTCTCTGTCTTGGTACTTGTGCAAATTTCACTCCTTTTATAGCTGATCTTTGACACCTTGTTGCCTTGTTGATCAAACCTGCAATCAAGCACAACTTGTGAGCCTTTTGGGACTATTTTGTACATATTTCTAATCAAAACTTGAGCATGAAGGAGTGTAAAATGTATCATATTCCCTAGTTATCAACTCCTCCAAACTTAAGCTTTTGCTTGTCCTCAAGAAAAAAAACTAAGACCCACCCCTTAAGAGAAAATCTAAGAAAAATTAGCTATCTGAAAGTGACCTCATCTAGCATCAATTGGGGCTAACAATTGCCCTCAATACAAATGAATCATTTACAGCATTTACTCTTTTAAACACCATGGATCAGGTGCGACACAAGTGCATCAAGGGTTGACTCAACATATCAAAGATCTCTTTTTATTACTTTAGTCATTGTAGAACCCAAACTCCCACATCTTCAGCTTTCCCTAAGCAAACCTCACCTTTAGATTAGTGTCACTCATAACAAAGTTAATGGGAATTCACTCATCTCTCAAAAAGAAAAGTCACAAGTCTGGCTCTAAGAACCATATGCTTACCCCTTATGAGTGTCACCACTAATGTAAGCTTCATTCAACTAGAGATCATATAGGGCTTTTGTGGAGACATAGTGAAGTCTTTTTGTTCCGGGTAGGCAATGTTTGGTCTAAATAGGTTTCATTTTCCCTTAAGTACTTCTTTTGTTTCATTTTGGCACAGATTCACTTCACTCTTTGAGTCTTTTCACTTCTTTCAAGGGGTTAGAGAGACACACTGTCACTCTTTCTTATACATTTCAAATCTTTTCTCCTTTCTCAATTTTCCACACCTTTCATTCTTTGCTTTTCTTGAATCCCTTTTATTCATTTCTACATTGAGTATTCTTTTTGTCTTTTTGCTGTTCTTTCTTTTACACTGCCTTTCATTTTATTCATTTTGTACCTTTTTTACCACATTGTTGCAATCCTCATATCTCCCCCCAAACTTATACTTTTGCCATGTACTAAGAAAAGATCGGGTGCCAAGAGAGGGTACCTTTTAGAAAGCGTAAAGGCTTGTGTCATGGTTCTTGAAGGAAAAATGTTTAAGGCTCAAAAGGGTTGACTAAGGTTTTTATCTTTGGTAGGCTATGGAAGTGTTCAAGCTATCATTTGGATCAAGGAGATCCTATAATCATGTCTCAAGTCAAAATTTACTTAGGATTTCGCCTCAACAAAAATTCAGGGCAAGTTCTAGACCAATGGCTCGGGACTTGGACTTGCAATGCAATTTCTCACCACACAAGCCATGGGATTGCTAAAGACATAGAGTCGGGGGCCCACAACAACATTAGATAAGATTTGAGCACATAACGGTCCCGAAAAATCATTTGATGATTATCGATCAACGCAAGAGTCTGAAGGTCACGACTTTCACCATCCTAAACACAACGATTTATTTTTTACCATGAAATCAAAGGCAAATGTGCTAGGCCCAAGTAAATCTTTGCTTAGGCACCCTTAACCACTAACTACTAAAATAAAAAATATAAACGGACTCAAACCCTTAAGAAGGTTGTCACGCCATCCATCATTGGGAAGAGCCACCCGGTTCACACAAACTCCACCTTTGGAAAGAACCGTGGCATTAAGAAAACCAAAGGTTTATTGTAAACACTTAAAACAAGAAGATATGAACATAAATAAGAAGCTACGGAAAAGAAAATTTGGAAAATAGAATGAATATGTACAAGAGGGGATTTTAATCGAATATACAATACGGGGATGAATATATACAATGTAACATACTTTTATATACAGACCCAAAGTTAAAAGCACGAAAAATGTAATGAAGTACCAAAATTATATGCATACCAAAGATGAAAAATAAGAAGAAAAACAACAAAAGCGTAAAATTTGTCAAATATATACATTCATCCATATGAAATCAAAGTAGGGCCTACCCCCTCAATCAAAGATTGCATTGTCCTCAATGCCAACAAAACAAAATAAGCATTAAAATAAAGGGAAGAGGATACAGAAACTCCCTATAGCTCATCTGTCTCCATGGGATCCTGAGTGGTCCATGGGTCCTCAATATGCCCTGGAACATCAGACAGGTTCTCTATGACCTACTGCTCTGCTGCTGGGACCTGGGCCTGGACCTAGACAGTCTCCTGAGCTACTTCCTGTGGCTGACTGGAGGAGGTCTCCTGTGGCTCTGCCAACTGGATGACTGCATCATCTGCGCTGGATATCATCTTCTTCCTCTTAGGAGGTCACTAGGACTACTCTGGTTGGGGATGGACTACTGGCACAGGGTCCTATAACAATAAATCCAAAGGCATATTATCTGCCTTCAACTTGTCAACCTCAATCCTCAACCCCTTTACGGACTCCTTGGAAGCCCACGTCTTTCTTATCTTCTTTTCCTCCCTAGCAAGCTCCTTGAGAGCTTTCCTATGAGAATACACAGCTTCTATAAGCACTTTATCGTATCAAGGATTTTCTTCTAGTTTTCCAGAATCTCCTAGAGGGCATCCTCAATAGACTGTGGGACTTGCAGAGGTAGAGGTACCGACTGAGCTGCTACTATTGTGGTGAGGACATGAAACTTGGATGAAGCTGTCTACATCCAATTGTTGATGCTGAGAAGAGCCTGGCTCAGTCGGTGTGCAGTCACTGGGTAGGCTCGGGAAGAGGGTATATCTGGCTCTGCTGAAATGGATGGACCAGGTAGAATGTCCCTGAGGTGGAGGCAATCTGAGTTGGAGCCACTGTCACAACTGGCTCTTCAGACTGGCCAGTTGGAGCAGTGGTTGTTCCCGTAGTTCTTGCTTTTCGGGTTGTCATCACCCTTCATGCTATACCATGAGAACGGGGCCTTTGCCTTTACCTTGATACCAAATGGCCTCTTTTCAACCTTGAGGTTCCGAAGGTACATGGTCAAGAAGCTGCGGAAGGGGTAGTTTCTATCACCTTCATCCACTACCTATGTAATTACCCGAGACATCACATTCCCCATGTTAATCGGGTACCCTGCCATGATTGATGCTACCAGTACTGACCGGTGAAGAGGGAGGGAGTTATCATGCATAATGGGGTCCAACCAGCTACACACGAATGTTTCCCACCCTTTGGCCTCAAAGTTCAAACTTCTTCTCAAAATGTTTACTCCCGCATTCAGCCAATCGGGGGTAGTACCTGGGATTGCCAGATATTGTGCCATCCAAGGACAGACCTCTTCTCCTAATTCTATCTTCATCAAGTACAGCGACTCATCGTCCTCATCGAAACCCAAGTAGTCATTTATTGACTTTCCATCAAACAACACCTTCAAATTTCGCACCTTGGTCACTTTGGTGCCCTTTTTTATGTAGGCAGCATTGATATAAAATTCCTTGAACAATTGCTCATATGCATCCACACAGTCCCCCAAAAAGTACTCCCAACCTACTCTCTCCCTAAATTGCCTCCTCACATTGGTGTTTTGAGGCAATGGGTCTCTATCAACAAAGCTCATCTCCGAGATCAATTTCCTCACTAGAACCATTCCCGGAATTTATGGTAAGCCACCTTACTCACAAACCGGTCATGCCACACCTCCAGTTTTCTTGTTCTAGAAACACCTCCCACCTGAGGTTCACCCCCTTCTCCTACTACCTCTTCTCCCCCTACTTCTTCATCTTCTACAACTACACCCTCTCCGGATAATGAAGCTGTGGGAGAGGTGGAGTATTCATTGTCACCACTAGCAGCTGAGCCCTCAGACGACTCAGTCGATTCATGCACTGAATTTTGGGCATTCAGGGAAGATTGAGAAGTGTCTCTTAGTCTGTTTTTCTTCGGCCAGTCAGGAACAAATTTTGACACGAAGTCGGAAGATACCTCCCGGGAGGGTTCATACTCGCTTCCCGATGAGTGAGAAGCAGCTCTATCAACAACCTTTATGGCCTTCCTAGTTGCTTTTATTGCTTCCCGAAGTTGGGGGGTTAGTCTTAGCATCTTTTCTTTCCCTCCCCGGGAGGACTCTCCTCTACCTAGTTGTTTAGAACTCTTGCCTCTTTGTTTCACCATTGTCTGCACACAACATCCATTAGACTTGTTAGTATCAGTAGAGGCTATTAAGTTCATAATTGCAGAAAAGAAAAAGTTGCAGACAGTTGCAGATGTTACACAGTTCGTACCGCATAAAATGGAGTGCGGCCGCACAGAAGTCAATGCAGACCGCACAAAATGGCAATGCAGTCCGCACAAATATGGGGTTCAGACTACCCACTCTCTGTATCCAAGCAATGCAGACCGCCCAAAATGTAGTGCATCCACGCAGGGACCAATGCGGATCGCACAAAATGTAGTGCGGCAGCAGTCCCCAAAGATCAGATCACAGACACTCGTCAATGCGATCAACACAAAATGCCAATGCGGACCGCACGATTTCGACTACGGACTGCACTGAGCACCAGAAAATAGCACCAACCTAGGGTTTAAGATATTTTTATTTTAAGTCCAAATTTACACCTAATAAAGGTCCCTAAGTGTTTGCCCACTGATTTTAACTACCTAAGCTATAAAATTAAAAGATATACATGAAGAATAAGAGAGAAGCTAAGAAAACACAAATTAATAGACAATAATCAAATCAAACAATCAAAGAGAAGTAAAAATTACCAGATGTAGATGTAAGAGTTACTGATGATTAATCGAGGAAATGCATATGAATTTGTACAAGACTAGTGATGAACAATGATTTTATGAGGTTTGAGAGCAGGAGGATTGAAAAGTTTAAATGTTGGGCCTCGAGTAATATTTATAGAAAAAGTTCTGGGGCCCAGCTTACCTACCTCAATGAGGACCACATAAAATGGACTGCGGTCCATACCACACAATATTTTTCAAGTTTGAGAAGGCAACCCACTACGGTCCGCACAAAATACCATGGGACTGCAGTGGTCCACCGCGAACCGCACAAAATGTAATGCGGCCGTGGTGGAAAACTTCAGAGAGCCGGACTTTTCATCTTCATCAGTGTGGTCCGCACTAAATGTAGTGCGTCCGCATTGAAAACTTCCGAGACCTAAAACCTATTTTCCACTATGTCCTGCACTGCATCAACACAATCTTGTGGCATATCACAACCGGTTAGTCCAAAAATAAATCCTATATTACAATAAAAATCAAATAAAAACAAGAATAAAAACACATGGGTTGCCTCCCAAGAAGCGCCTGATTTAACGTCGAGGCACGAGGCAGGTTACCATCAAATCATTTGAGATGAAGAAGTGCCACCACATGGCTGTTATCAATTTTTCGCAAGTAATGCTTGAACCTATGCCCATTCACTCTAAAAACTTCCCTACTTTTGTTCTTCAAATGAAGATCACCAAACGGGGTCACACATACCACTTCAAATGGTCCGCTCGATTTTGACTTGAGCTTTCCTGGGAACAACCGTAGCCGAGAGTTGAATAAGAGCACCAAATCCCCCACCTTGAACTCCTTGCCCCGAGTATAGTTGTTGTGAAGATATTTTATTTTATCCTTATACAGGGACGAACTAGAGTAGGCATGGAATCTAAATTCGTCAACTTCATTGTGTTGCTGCACCCGAAGATTAGCAGCTACATCCCAATCAAGGTTCAACTTCCTCAATGCCCACATGGCCTTTTACTCTAACTCAATCGGTAAATGGCAAGCTTTTCCGAACACCAGTCGATACAAAGACATACCAATCGGAGTTTTGTAAGCAGTCCTATACGCCCATAGAGCATCATCCAACTTCTTAGACCAATCGATCATATTTGCATTGACCGTTTTAGATAGAATATTCTTGATTTACCTATTTGAGACTTCAACTTGGCCACTCGCCTGAGGATGATAAGAAATAGACACTTTATGGCTAACACCATACTTTGCAAGCAAGGTGTCAAAAGCTCTATTGCAAAAATACAACCCCCATCACTTATGATTGCACGAGGAGTGCCAAACATTGTAAAAATGCTCTTTTTGAGAAATGCAATCACACTTAAAGATTCATTGATGGGAAAATCCACGGCCTCGACAACGATCACAGCCAACCCTGCACTACTATGCAAATTTTGAACTTCTTTCTTTTCTCCTTGTCAGGAGGCGCGTCAATACAACCATTCAATTTATTTACTGGAAAAGCCATTATTTTAGAGATGCTTTAGGAAAAGTGTAGGAAGAAAGATTATAAAGTGAATAAACAAGGAGCAAATCAGAGATGCTTTATGAAAAAGATAAGTTTTTCGCTTTCATCATCAATCAAGTATATAATCAAGATGGAGTAATGTATGCCAAGTAATGAGAAAAGACACTTTTGCTTTATCAGTAAGAAATCAAAATAGAACTTGGAAAGAAGAAAAACTATGGTGAGCATTAGTTTAGAGAAGGAAGAGTCCAGTAAATAGGTCTATATCACACTTATACCTGAGAAGAAAGAATGATAATAATATAAGTTGATCAAGGTTTTACTTTTTTGCAAACAACCTCGGATTGATGATTTGATGATTCCAATAGGTTCATATGGTGATTTCGGACATAGACGTATGTCCGAATTTTGATTTGGAGGTTCCTAGTATGCTTTGGCTCTATTTGTCGAAAATTGGCAATTTGAAAGTTTGGAGAGTTACCATGTTTGACCAGGAGTTGACTTTGATGATATCGGGTTTGAATGGTTATTCCGGAATTCGGAATAGGTCTGTTTTGCTATTTGGGACTTATGTTCATTGTGTGGTTATAATCCGGATTGATTAGGGTTGAATAAGACGTTTGGTTTGAAGTTTGGAAACTACTAAACTTAAGAGAGGTCCAACTTGTGTTTTCATCGTTGATTTTTGGTTTTGACATTAATTAAAATATTTTAAGCCTTTATATAGGTCCAGGTAGTATTTATGGACTTTTTGGCATAATTGGACAGAGTCCTAGGTGGCTCGACTGAGTTTCATAGCACGTAAAGCATTATTAGTGTTAAAAATTTGCTAGTGTCATGTCTTCGTCGCAATTGCGGAGGCAAGGTCAAGATCGCGGAGTGTATTTTGGATTTGTATAGGTTTCTTCTTCACATTCACGACAAGGTCGTCGCATTTATGGTGGTTAGGGGGAATTCTCATTGCATTCACGCCAGGAAGGTCGCGTTCGCGTTTGCGAGTTGGGAGCTACTAGGTTTGCCTTCACGTTCGCGAGGTCCGGGCCGCGTTCATGAAGGGGAGGCATTTGGTCATTGTGATCGCAAGGTAGGTGTCGTGAACGCGAATGGTTATTTCTGGGCAGTGACTTTTTTGTGCTTCGCAAATGCAAGGCATGTGCCGTGTTCACTAAGGTTACCCCTGGGCATGCCATTTAAGTGTTATATTTCGGAATTTTACCCATTTTCTCATATTTTGGAGAGAATTCTTTATTACATTGGAGGTAAGCAATTTTCACTTGAATGTCAGTTTATATCATGATTTATTATGGATTGCTACACCCAAAGATGGATTTTTAAAGGAAAATTTGGTATTTTTGTGTACAACTTAAGAGAGTGTATTTTGGAGATTTAAAGGACAATTTGGACATGATATTGGAATCTAATCATATATTTGGACTCGTGGGATTATGAGTAATAAGGATCTACTCTTTGACTTGAGTTTTGACTATGTGGGCCGAGGTTGACTTTTAGGTATTTCATTGAAGATTGAAACTTAATTATTCTGAACTAATTTCTATAGCTTTGTTTGACATTATTGAGTTGCTTTTGTAAGGCCCCGTAAAATTTTACCTTGCACCCCGGGTTTCGTAGTGCCGAGGTAGGCTTAATGTATTTGCGATTTGTAGATAATGTTGGCGGAAAGCTTGCTCGCTATGGTACAGTATTTTTGGGTTGTAGAGTGCGTTGGGGAGTTGAAGAATAATTTTTGCAAAATATAGCATTTCTGCAGTCCACTATGCGACCACAAAACCACTCCGCGTATCACAGATCTGCCATAGAGTGCAACATAAACAAAGACAATTTTTGGAGGCCATTATGCGGTCTATTATGCGTCCGCATAATCATTTCGCGGGACGCACATACATCGGAGATGCATCATGAAACATTTCGAAGGGAGATTTTTACGGTGCATTTTCAAACCGCATAACTGGTCTTCGGACAGCAGACCTACCGCAAACCTAAGCCGAACAACTAAGTTTTTTGAGACCATTTGTGTGGTCCATTTTGCGGGACGCAGACCTTATCTGCGCTGCACTTTGCGACCGCATAGCTGAGTTGGGAGGGTCCATTTTCTAGTTTTATAACCCGACTCCTTTCTTAAAAAATAACTTTAGGGTTATTTTGCCTAGTTTAAATGACTATTTTAGAGAGAGGGGAGTGCTTTAGAGATAGAGAGGAGGAATCCCCAAGTGCTTTGTTCATTAATTCTTTCCCCAAACTTGAAGATTTGAGGGAATCACTCTATAGACCATCAACTATCCAGGTAAGACCTTGTCATAAAACCTTCATGCAATTGTTACGGGTTTAAGTAAGTTGTGGAGTTGGAGATAGGCCATGCATGTGCCAATAGGAGATAGTATGTGGGATTGTTGAACTATTTCGGGTAGAGATCAGACTCCGTGCTAAAACACGTTGGTATACCGGTGCTAAAGATCTCCCTACTTAAATATATATTTATATTCACTTAAAAAATTATCTTTCTCTTAAACTGATGATTTAATATTGTTTGAGGTTCTCATTGATGCTACATTACTTCGTCCTTGTACTGTTACCCGATTCATTGGGAGGGTGTTTAGTCTTACATACTAGTACTATTCCATAGTACTAATGTCCCTTTTTCTGGTGATGCTGCATCTTTGATGGATGCAGGTAGTTCCACAGCATGTAGCATCGACCAGTAAAAGCAGTACACCCTCTTCTCAGCTGACTTGGCAAGCCCCACTTGATATCACGGTCTTGAATCTTTGTTCCTTATGTATAGTATTTTAAGTTATAGCCGGAGCCTTGTTTCCGACACTATTATATTACTCTTTTGTATCTCTTAGAGGCTCCATAGACATAGTATGGGTTGTATCGTGATTTTGGAAAGTTACACTAGAAATGTAATATATGTAACACATGTTCCAACTTCTAAACTACGAATGTGTAGTATATTCTTAGAAATTGTAAATGGAGTAACTAATAGTAATAAAATTGATGTTGTTCATATGATCTTATCATTGTTTAATTAAGAGTATGAATCCTCACTTTATTCATGGGTAAGGTCGGGTAGAAGGCATCAAGTAAGCTTGCTTGACTAGAATATCTTGGTTGAGCCCTAGTTGCACTTCCCAAGGTCGGGGCACGACAATTTTTGAATAGATTCGAGCCGGTCGGATGTCTATTCTCATAGGAAGGCATTTTTAGAGTATTGACTTGGCTCATTTGAGGTAATTATCTTGCCTAGATTTGGCTAAAGGGAGTGTTCTTTAATTATGGATGTTGGTTACGTGCTTGGGGTAGCGTATATGCAAGGAGTTGAGCCCATGTGCGTGCACTGGGTATATCCATGTTTGAGGTAGTCTTTAAACTATATTAGGCCCTGTTTTGAATTTTTGTGATTCTTGCTACCATGCTTATATTATATACGACTATGTGACTTCGTTAATCATGCTAGAGATCATGTGTAGGCTTATTATTTTCTTTTTGAGCATGATGCTTGTTGTTGTGTGATGTATCCGCCTAATTTGAGTCGTAGTTTTACACTTTTTACATGCATACACCTTATCATGCTATTTTATCAGTCCAGGAGTACTTGATTTGATATTCATTGATTGTATATATGTATTCTTGTAAATGCTTAGACTGATTTAACAACACATAAGTTTTCTATGCGGGTTTAAGCTAATTGTGGCACGTGAGTTGTCCATGCGGTTATTATAGAATGTGAATTGTCTATGGAACATGTGGATAAGTATCCATCCCCCTAGGGTTGTCCGCTTATGTTTCTCATTGATGACGTACACACGGTTATAGAAAACTGATAAGTGTTGGGCTTTTGTGCATCTTTTATACATGCAAACTTTGTAGGTGTATACATGATTTTTGACTACATATCCCCTCTATATAATAGCTTTGTAACTACCCTTTCTATGGATATTTGCTCTATATGCTGCTTAATTGATGAAATGTTACTTAGTACATATCATCTCTATATGTTTATCTCTGTGTAACTAGCTTGCCCATTTACATATCTTCTCTATATGCTAAATTGTTGTTCCGTTTTGATGCTAGTGTATATATTCTCTGTTGCACCATGGGCCTTATCTGTATCTTATGTGTAGATTATAATATTGTTTCTGTATATATTTGTATTCATGAACTGTATAAATTGGACACGTGTGTATCATTAGTGATTCTCGCTACTACCTCTACGAGGTTATTCATGAAACCTACTGAGTATATGGGGTCAGTTATGCTCATACTACACTCTGCACCAAATTGTGTATATTCTAGAGTTGGACCGATCTGAGCTTCAAGTGATTATTGTTGTTGCTGTGGAGACCGAGGTAGAGATGCACCTCGATCGTAGTCTACGTCGTCTACTTATATTGTGTTATTAATTTATTTGATTTAGATAGTACTTTATATTATCATATTTATACTCATGTAGTACATGTCATGACTCAATATTACAAGTTCTATGGGTTTTATGTATTGTCGTAGTATTTATTTATAGTTATTTGACTCTCAGCCCTATTTATTAAGTAATGTGTTATCATGTTTCAATATAGTTTTATAGTTATCTTGCCTAGCAAGTGGTTTAGGCGCCACACGACCTGTTCTGGTTTTGGGTCATGATAAGTTTGTATAAGGGTTCTAGGTTCATAGGTTTTGCATGTTATGAGCAATTTTAGTAGATTCTTATAGATATGATACCGAAGTAAAGTCAAAGAAGCCTTTCTTATGGTACAACCTTCAGGGAACTGACAATCCAAAATTCAAGGGTAAGTCTACTACCTCTACTGGCCATTCTGAGGAGCCATCGGTAGTGGTTACTGAATCAGCTAGTGAGACTTCAGCATCTATATTACTCCTATAGTAGTTGGCCCTACCATCAGGATAGAGAACATGCCACCATCTCCCTCTGCCATACTATCAGTGCCATTATCAGTGCCGACCTCATCTACATATCCTCGACTGCGGTGCGAGTCTCCTGACATCGGCGAGTCTCAACAACTTGATGCTGGCATCTACTATTAAGTTGATTGATATATCCAGTACTGATGCAGCACAGCCCTCCGCTCCAGCAACCCCAGCAGAGCCACATGTACCTTCATCAGTGAAGGAAATATTGAAGAAGATTATAAGGAACCAGAAGACCATTATGGATACACTAGTGACGCATGGGCAGGTCATTAAGGATTTGGGCAAATAGGTCAAGAATATCCGGAGGTCTCAGTCATTAAAGAAGTTAGTGGAGAAGCTGAGCAAAGAGATTGAAAAGATTGCATTTACCGGAGATCTACCACTGGACTTACTTATGGAGGGAGCACCTTCAGCCCCAGCAGCACAGACAACACCAACAATACCAGAGGCATAACATAAAGCAGACGGCTAGTCTAAGGAGCCGGTTGTGACTGCCCACACCACCGAGTAGATGATCCATATGCTCGGCAACCTTGTTGCCCCTCAGCCAGGTGATTATGAGATACAGCTCGAGGAGCCCGAGGGTGTTGTGGATCCTATGCAGATATAGACCACATAGGGAGTTCTCTTAACTCTATACCCTTTCCATGTTCTTATTTTTGTTAAGCATTGGGGGCGATGCTTATTTTCATTTAGGGGGGTGGTCTACTTTGTTTGATTGATATTGACATTTGGCATGTAATAACTATTACTTTATTTTTCCTTTATCTTTATTTTCTCTTTGGTATGAAATATTCTCCGTATTTGATGTATATATATTCATTTCCCTTATGTATATATTCACTTTACTTCGTTTTGTATATTTATTTTACTTTCGGTAGTTTACTTCATAACTTCTTTAGTTTGTTTTTCTTAGTAGTATAACTTCTTATTTACTAATGTAGCTTCTTTTTAATTTGTTAGCTTATTTTTACGTTTTGAGTGAACAATAAGCCTTTGGTTTTCTTAATGCCACTGTTCTTTCCAAATATGGAATTTGTGTGAACCGGGTGGCTCTTCCCAACGGTGGATGGTGTGACATCCTTCTTAAGGGATTGAGTACGTTTTCTTTTAAGTTTAGAAAAATATAGTAGTAATGAATAAAAGGGTCTAAAACATGCTTCACTTGGAACCAACAAATTTACGTATGATCGTATGGTTAAAAACAAGTTGTTGGCAGAAAATAGTTCTAGTTGTGACCTTTTGACTCTTGTGTTGACTTAAGTAGTCATCGAGTGGTTCAGTCGACCTATTTGTGATTCTCAATCTTAACTAGGGTTGTCGTGGTCCCTCGACTCCGTTTTCATTAGTAATCCAGAAGTGTGAAAGGTGAGGTATTAAATTGCAAGTCCAAGTACCCGTGCTTATACTCTAGAACGTGCCCTGAATGTTTTTGTAGAAAAAATTCTAAGTGTAGCTTGGCTTGAGAAATAAATGAAGGCTATCCTTGATCCAATTTGAAGTTTGAAATCATCCATAGCCTACCAAGGTGATATCCCTAGTCAATCCATTTGAGCCTAAGCCTTTTTTATTTCAATAACCACGTTACAAGCCTTTATCCATTTTGTAATGACCCTCTCTTGGCACCCAATCTTTCCTTAGCATTCTTGAGAAATAATTGGCAAGAATATAAGTTTGGGGGAGAGAAGAGGAGATTGAAAGTAATAAAAGGTACAAAGAAGAGAAAGAAATGAAGAAAATGGATGGCTAAGAGAAGAAAGAAAGAAAAAAAGAAAAATAATGCCAAAAAAGAAAGTGAATAATGTTGAAAGTTGAAGGGATTCAAAGGAAATAATGATCAAAGGCATGGAGTAATGAAAAAAAGAGAAAAATGAATGTCTTGACCAAGAAACAGTGATGTTACATATCTCTAGTTACCCCTCCCCCCCAGGAAAAAAAGAAATTGACCCAAATAGTCGATAAAGTATGAGCCAAAATGAGAAAATGGAGTGCTTGAGGAAAGATGTGCCCATTCTATTTCATAAAGACCTACCTTGATTCAAAAAGCCTTCACTGCATCCCGCAAAAGCCTTACATGATTTCGGGTTGAGTGAGCTTCCTTAGTGGTGATTTACATATGGGGCAAGCTTATGGTACTTAGAGCCAGACTTATGCCATTCTTTTGAGAGAGATGAGCGAACTTTTCACAATCTTTGATTTGAGTATTTCATTCAAAAGTAATATTCGCTAATGGAGAGTAGAGAAGGAGGATTTTTAGATCCACAATGACCTATGAGCTTCCTTGATTAATAGAGTCAACTCTTGATGCTCCAGTGTCACATTTGAACTATTGCACTCAAAAAGTCAAATCATTGTGTTGTTGATAATTCATATGTGTTGTGGGTAATTGTTGGTCCCAATTGATGTGTAATTGATTCACCTTAGGCTAGCTGAAATATCCCTTTTTTTAGTGGAGGTAGGAACTTCCTTAACTGCTTGAGGACAAGAAAAAACTTAAGTTTGGGGGATTTGATAAGTAATGATTTTGACCGCCTATTTGCTCTCTTTTACTTGCGTTTTAGCTAAAAAAACTCTTATAGGTATTCCCAAGAACCAATGAAATATGATTTATACATGAAAATCGGGAAACGATCTAAAAAAGTCAAAATTAACTCATAAAGGATTCAAAAATATACAAGAACCAAAACAGGGCAAAAAAGAGCCTACAGTTCGGACCGCACAAGTCTAGTGCAGCTGCAAAAGAGAATATTCAGAGAATCAGTTTTTGGGCCAGCGGAAGGCATGCAGACCATACCATAATTGTGCGGCCGCAGTCAAAATTATGTAGTCCGCAAAAGACAAAGATCAGAGAGATGGGAATTCTGGAATCGAGCTGGAATGCAGACCGCACAGTTATTATTAGGCCGCACTCATTTTTATGCGGACCACGGAAGTCCCAAAATGCCAATCCCAACTTCAAGGAATGCAGGCCGCACTATAATTATGCGGCCGTAGAGGATCATAGTGCGGACTGCACACACAATTATGCGGCCGCACAACCTTCGCAAGGATATTTTTTTCAGATATTTTTAGCTTAGTATAAATAGAACTTTTTGTCATTTTTAAGTTAAGATGAATTTTGGGAAGAGAACCTCAGCCGTTTTCTTTACTGTTTTTAGTAGTTTTGTACTATATTAACTTCTAAATATTAATTTTTCTTTCTCTAATCAATTACTATGCATTCTATCTTAATTGTTACTTTAGTTTCCTAATTTTTCATGAGTAGCTAAATTTTTAGCTAGGGTTGTGGCCCAACCCTAGTGTGTACTTAATGTGTGTTTTATTTAGGGCTTGTTCGTGATTGAGTTAGTGATATTTAGCCTTGTTCATGCTTGAATTCAAGAATTAATTGTTGCAAACATTGATTCATGCCTATTTGACTTAGTCTATACTTGAGAACTAGAGACTATGTCTAGGAAAACTTGGCTATCAATAAATTGGGGTGAACTTAAGAAATTGATAACCCTAATTAAAGGGTTAAATCTAGAGATAGTAAGACCCGACTTGAGAATATATCACTTGTTTTGTGCAATACCCATTTGCACTTGAGAAATCCAAATTGTGCAGAATCGCTCAAACTACCAAGAGATATAGAGTGGGTAATCGTGTGTGATTGCTATATTACAACCCCGACTAATCAAAATTTCCCTAGAGTTTACAATTCGTTAGGTAACCACTTAGGTGGAAGTCACGGCCCTATATCTTTTATCATTTGAAATACAACCAACAAAAAATATTGTCTCCTAGTTTCATATTTGAAATCACAACTTAAAGCAGAAGTAAAAACAACAAACAAGAATGTGGAAGTATAATTTGAGGCATATCACACAATTGTATTAAATATATACCTAATTCCAATCCTAACTCCCTGAGGATTCGACCCCAACTCGCGTTGGGATTT
Organism: Nicotiana glauca; assembly: GCA_026770625.1. Classification (NCBI taxonomy): domain Eukaryota; kingdom Viridiplantae; phylum Streptophyta; class Magnoliopsida; order Solanales; family Solanaceae; genus Nicotiana; species Nicotiana glauca. Next base: position 16,515 of record MU787223.1, read on the forward strand.
ATTATTGCTTCAGCCGCCTCACTAACTATATTTATGGTGTGAGTTTGGGCGACATCAATGTTCCAAAGGGAGTAAGGATGTTACACCCTGTACTTTCATGTTAGAAATCGTCTTAAGTGAATCAATATGAGCCAAATATTTAAAATATTCTAAGGGTTGGAAAGTTTAGAAGCTAAGTGAAGCAAAGAAAACAAGTTTCGTCGAAAGTTGGCAAGTTGGGAATATTATAACCCATACTTTGAAGTCATGAGATTTGTGAAACAAAAGTAGACAAAAGTTGTCACAAATTACATTCATAAATTTTACTGAAATTTGGGTCTAGTGTAATATATATATGAGTGTGTGTGTGTGTGTGTGTGTGTATGTATGTATGTATGTATGTATGTATGTATGTATGTATGTATGTATGTATGTATGTGTCATGCATTTCATGTCAGTCACCCTCAAAGGCACTCAGATGTTATAGGTTGTATCTTATCTATTTCTCTTTATACTACTAATCTTATTTATGTTTTCCTGCCTTATATACTCAATACTTTATTCATACCAAAATCTCTTTTATTTGTGAATGTTGCATGTCATGTTGTAGGTTCATATAGACATAATGACGGACCTCCCAGTAGGCTACTAGTTCACCAAGAAATGTTGTTGCACTCCACTTGCCTCAGAGTTTCCTTTCAAGTCAGTGTAATTATGTACATATATTTATGGGTATGGTGGGACCATGTCCCGATCTTATGTTGTTTATGTACTCCTTAGAGGCTTGTAGATAGATGTCATGTGTATAGATATTTTGTTCGGCCTTGTAGGCCCGTATATCTTATATATATCATTTTGGGGTTGTCCTTTGTTGATTATTCCTTATATTTTATCTAGATTGTCTCATGATGGCCCTTTCGGGACATTTACGCATGATAGTGTGGTTAGGGATATGTTACATTGGTGCTCGGAATGTAAGGCCCGGGTGCCCCTCACGATCATCCAGTTTGGTTCGTGAAGGATTTGGACTCTCTTTTGGAACCTAGTCACATATTTAGACACGGCAGGTTATGGGTCATTGAGTTTTAGTATCCGCTTCATATTTCGGGCAAGCAATCACTACAAGAAAAATGGCCTTTTAAGAAAGGGAAATGTGGTCCCTAAAGATCAAAATCTGGTCCTAATAGAGCAATTGCGATGGGAAAAGGCCGGTCGCCACTCGTCGTAATACCTTTTGCCGCTAAAGCTCAATAGCGACTAGTTCAGAAACCTGGTCGTTATATAATTTTAGAGACGAAAAAAAATCTAGTCGTTAAATACCTTTAGAGACTACATATCTCGTCCCAATTGACAATTAGTTTACTGTAAAAAATATATGTTTGCCCGTCGTTAAACAGTTTTAGCAACCAGACTTCTCCTCCATAATAGACGATAAATATATTTTCGATCATTAACAAGTTTTAGCGACCAACCTTTAACTGGTCGTAGATTAATTGTAGTAACTATAACGACCATATTTCTGGTCTCCTATTAACCACAAGTAGTCTTAAAGCTTGATGTCACTAAACATGTAATTTTTATCAATAATTTTTAAATTGCTGTATAAAAAATTATTAATTACAATGTTAACATCCCATGATATTAGTTTCAATATTTGCTCAACACCTTAACAAAAAAAAACTTAGCTAACATCCTAGCTAGACTATGATATCATGTTTTACATAACATTCCTAGCAAAAATAATAATGAGCTTGTGTTTCTTCCAAACTTGTATCTTGCTTGTAGCTTCAATCTTCAAAACCTATAAGTACAAAAATTTCAAAAGACGATGAATAATGATTGGTAAAATATTATATGTAAATTTACACTAGCAATGGTTAAATCGCTTACCCCAAAAGCATTCTAAATTCTTCAGTTGTTATCCAGCAACATCAACAATGCTACAAGAATACAAGAAAATTAATTAGAAAAGTTTTGGAATGGTAAATTAAACTTCGATTCAATAAAAGAAGAGGAGAAGGTTTACTTTGTTATATTGTATTAGTCCAGCTGCCTTTCCAGGACATATCATGTGTCGCAACAAGTGCAACTAACTGAATATTTCTCTTCTTCTTTCATATTTTTCTATGTATGTTTTTTGCCTTTTTCAAAGTCAAAGTCCACGTTCTTCATCAAAATTTGCTGGAATTGGCAATTTAGGCTCTTATAGTAACAAGTCTCACATAGAACTTGAAACAACTAACAACTAATTATTTATACATGATCCTACTCAAGGACTTAAAATCAACAGCAGAAGCAAAAAAGACAGACGAAGTAATTGTAATTATTTATACATGATCCTGTAGGAAAGAATTTTGAGGCATGATGTGTCTTAGTTTTTCTCTAGACATCTTATTGTTGCAAACATTCTAAATAACTCCAGTTTTGCCTATTAAGATAGTGGAACCAGAACAATTCTCCTCTCCGTCAAACTCGAGTTACTTCGAGTCAACCAGAACTTCGAGTTACTGGAAGGATATGAAAGGAACAGTAAAATCTAGTCAAACTCTTTTAATTTTCATGACTATTACTCCTTTGTAAAAGAAGCTGCAGTTCATGAGCACTTGATCAACTTACAAAAACTATAAGAACAAGACCTCTGGCATTTGCCATAAATTTTTGTGCCAGTTACTTTGCTGCAAGGAATTGCAAATTTGCTTTCAACTTTACGAGATTACTATCTGTTCTCCTCGTCTTAATTATCTTTATGTAAGAAGGAATTGCAAATTTGCTTTCAACTTTACGAGATTACTATCTGTTCTCCTCGTCTTAATTATCTTTATGTAAGAAGGTGAAGAGCCTCCCTACACCAAACTCCTTTAGAATAGTAATTTCAATATAGCTGGTCTAGTTAATACTACTACGAATGAGAATCTGTCTCAGAATCACAAAATATGAAAAAGTTAATTCAGAAATATCTTTAAGCACAATACATAAGTGATGTCCTACCAGTTGAGTGCGACTGCCAGTTATGTTAAAATACTCGCTAGTGTCATCACTTACTGGACGAGCATTTCTATTTGTAGTAGTTGGGTGCGTCTGCCCATAGTTTTTAATTTGAAGGAATATAAATTCATGAATGCAACAGAGATAAAAATAAGACAGAAATGATTATATAAAAATCAACAAAAAAGTTTAAAAAGCAGGGTATTGTTACTAACTTGGTCAGCAGACATAAATAGTGACCATTCAGTTGAAACGAGTGATGTCGTAGGTAAGAAATGTGATTGTTGAGCAGCAAAGAATTCCTTTATTTTCTTCATTTCTTTCATCTCATCTTCTAAGGTAGACAAGCGATCATGTAAGGATTTATTTTTCTCACTCAAGATTTGTTTTTCTCTCTAGTTGAACGTAGCGTGGACAATAATTTAGCCTTTGAAGAAGTGCCACCTTTCAAGTCTTTCGCTGTTACTCTACCTCCAAATCCAAATACATGGCTATGAGTTTGTATCATAACTCTTTCATCCATCCCAATATATGATCACGAAGATCAATCATGTCAACAGTCTCAAATATATCCTACAATAATCAAAATATCCATTGAGTTAATGCATTACAAGATAAATAATGCATTGTTCAAAAAATGATGCTTTCAGATCCTAGAAAATGTCCTTTTAAAAATATTGTTTTAAACATGGACAGTTAGAAGATACGGAAGCTAATGGATTATGTTTTTTTGGTTTGATTAGGTAAGCAAGTATTTCATTGAACAAGAGAAAGATCAAGCATAAATATGCTCTAATTCCTTGGCAGTTCAATTTCAGATTTAGTCTTTTATCCATTTCAGCTTGTGTAAGAAAAATGTCTGCTCTAATACTAACAGTTCATCCAGTGGTTTGCTTATTTTTGCATCAACCTTGCCAAATACCTCTTTCTATTGCCATCAGTAATGTCATTTCTGAGACTCCCTAGCTTTCGCATAAGTAGGATGTCTTGACACCCCTCACCAAGTAACTTTGCAAAACCACATCTTTTTTAATTTGAATTAGAAGGACTGACTTACCAATTTGGAGGTGCTAACTTTTCTAGAAAATGATATTTATGTTACCAGATGTTGATTTTGCTTCAACTACTAACACGCAAGGTTTGCAGTACCATACTAATAAACGACAAAAATGAGCACAACCTCAATAGCACTGTTCAAACTAAATTACAATAATGCACTATTCAAACTAAATTAATTGCACTGTTAAAACTAAATTAATTTCTGATTATAATTTGATTAAAAACTTTCAATAATGGAAGCATGTCGCAGTTGTACCTCAATAGCTGCCCATATGTGATTCAACTTTTCCTGCTTAATATCATTCCACGATGATATTCCTAGTAGAGACATACTGTGGTCACGAACTATTCTTGCCAAGTGCCTGGAAAACGGTTTGCTATTTGTTCCAACCGTTCGATTGTTGTAAAAGGTTACTTTCGGCTTTTGTCCGACTTCAAGTGATGCAACTTCTTTGCACTTGTTCCTACCTCAAACTCTTTTTACCTTCAAGTGATGCAACCTTTTTGCACTTGTTCCTACCTCGAATCCTTTTTACCTTTGCCCTAGTTCCTGAAACATGTATACATGGTTTCTTCTGGCTTGCCCGGAGATCAAAGTAAGTACTAATACCCAAAAAAATGCAAACAGTTTAGTTTATGACACAAGATCATCCAAAATATTGCTAGCAACTAAAAGAACTGCTTGTTAGTGAATTTCCCTGAGTTCTTAACATGTATCAGAATCATATTCTCTGCTATTTCTTTTTTCTTATAGATACACACTCATATTTCTCCTGATTAGTTATATGAAAGAAATATACTTGTGAATATACTGTTAAAATTTCTTACAGTATAAATGCATTTAGTTTGAATCTTTTCAGAAGTAAAATAAAAATTTCAATAGGAGTTAATTACTTTGTTTTAAAAGCAAATCTGGATCTTCTTCAGTTTAAGAAATTATTCAAAGATAAAATAAACTCACATTAACTACTACTATTAGATAATAATAGTAACAATATCGCCCGTTGATCTCTTCAATAACAAAGACAAAATCCTCAATTTTTAAGTAAAAATCAAGAGATTTGAACCTAAGCTTATTCAAAAACCAACATATTTTCAGTCTTAAACCTTTCCTCAAGCCGGGCTTTAGCTTTCTTAGCAGCAATAACCTTCTTATCACGAAACTGCAGAACATCGACACTAACAACATCATTCAGATCTACATCAAGTGTATAACGAGTCGGCATAATGTGATTGCAATTAACGAGCTTAATAACAGCCTCAACTCTTGATTTCTTTGCTCTTTTTTTTTGGCTGAATCTTTTCGAGTTACCTTTTTTGGATATCTACTTATACTTGTCACTAAACAATGACCTTATGTTCTATCTTCTGTTCCTTCATCGAATACACGAAAATTAAATCTCAACACTCATAACATAAATTTAAATCTGCCATTCATGAAAGAATTTGCTTTTTCCAAATTGATATCACACTTTTGCATGAAACATAATATTCAGACACACGCCACAAAATTGAATACACTTCAGCTAAATCAAATTTAATGTTAGAGAAGAAGAAGAACAAGAGGAAGAAAAAGAAGTCCAATAACACAAAGAAATAAAGCGAATTTATGCTTAGAGAAGATACAAAGGAACTCAAAAGAGGAGACATACCTGGGATTCGCAAACGAGCGAGATTGAAATTTGGGCAGATCTGCGATTCACAAACCACCAAATTCACAACCTTTGCTTTGAGAAACCACAGATCTTGAGTTGTGAATAGAGAGCTAGGCAGACGACATATGCGTGGATATTTACAAACTAGGGCAGAACTGGGAGTTCTGTTTTGGGAAAAGTTGTTTCTTTTAATTTTTGGGAATTTTTAATATTAGGATATTTTTTTGGTAATATTTTAGTATTATATTTGGCGCCATTCTCTCCCGCTCATCCCTCCTCAATTATCATTTGGGACCAGTTACTAATTTTTTTAGGGACCAAATTTAGTACCTTCGCAATAGATTACAAAATTAAGGACCACAATATAATATTGTCCCAATACATATACTTTTAGAGACGAGATTATTAACTCATCCCTAAATGTTTGTCACAAATAAGGCTTTTTCTTGTAGTGAAGTCCAGGTTGAGTTTTTAGTAATTAATCAAAGATCAAGGCTTTATCAATTATGATCGCTTTCTACTGTATTGTATGACTTCTTTGGTTGATTATTGGATCGGATTTGAGTGATTGAAAGGCTAGAGCGAGGTTTTTTACGTTGTTTCATGTGGGAGGCTAGTCTGGATGAGATAAGTATATATCTTGTCTAATCTTGTTGAGGAAATAACCCTTAGAATATGACCTTATTTGTCTAGTTGAAATATGTGAGAAGTGACATATATGCGAGGCGATGAGCGTGTATATGACTGTTATATATGATTTTTGACTGAAATAGTCTTTAGGCTGTATCCTGCCTTATTTTGGATACTCCGATTCCTGCTATTATGCTTATTATGTTTGTACGATTACGTGAACCTCTTTGAATCAATCCAGAAATCATGTATATGTGTTGATTTTATGTTTGAGCATGATATTTGCTATTTTATGGTGTATCTGTCTTATCTGAGCTGTAGTTGTTCACTTTTAACATGCATACACCTCAGCATGCTATTTTCCTCAATCCATGAGTATGTGACTCGATAACCGTTAATTTTATACATGTATTCTTCTATATGCTTTCTTGTGATGGACTGGCCGGATGATAGTACGTGAGTTGTCCGTACAACACAAGAGTTGTCCTTACGGTTGTTATGATTATGGCATATGAGTTATTCGTGCATCATATCAGTTTCCTTGCGGGTGTTATGATTATAGCATATGAGTTGTCTGTGCGGTGATTAAGCATGTGAGTTGTCTGTGCAACATGTATATAATGATCTATCCTCTTAGGTCTCACTTTCATGTTTCTCTCTTGATGGCATACACGCAAGTTGTGAGAAACCAATGGGTTTTTGATTGACACGGATTATGGAAAACTGATCAGTGGTTGGATTATATGCATCTCTTCTCTATTTGCAAACTCCTTGGGTGTATACATATATTTTACTACAGATATTCATTATATGCTCTTTGCGAAATGTATACATGCCTTTCATACATATCTTCTCTATATGCTGCCTTATTTGATGGAATGAATAATGGTGCATATCTTCTGTATCTGTTAGTCCGTGTAACCTGACTTGTTTACTCATTCATATATTTTCTATATGAAATTCTTGACGTGATATCATTACATAAAATGCGTATCTTCTGTATATGCCAAATTGTTAGTTGGTTACAATGCTTGTGCATACTTATTCTCTATGTGCACCTGTGGCTTTGTCTGGACTTTAGCTTAGATTTCAATATTGTTGCTGGGTGCGTGTATATATTATTAAGCTGTGAAGGTTATGTATAGTAAGTATCCTTAACCTGAAACCTCGCCAACTACTTGAAAAAAGTTAATTAGGATACTTACTGAGTACATGTGGTCGGTTGTTCATACTACACTCTGTACCTTGCATGTAGAGCTAAGCTGATGTGATGACGACTGCTAGCATAGAAGTTGTAGCTGCGATCCAGGTTCAAACTACCATTTGTTCATTGTAGTTCGAGACTTATAATTCTGTTTATGTAAACTTCAAATCGATGTTGTATTATTCCTATTGTATTCATAATCTTAGTAGTTCATGACTTGTACTATTATTGTATGGAGTTCCGTCATTTTATTTATGAATTATTGATGATCTCTCACTCGAATCGTGTCATTTGTTGTTCTATTTACCTAACGGGTTAAGTTAGGTGCTACTAAAATAGCTAACACCCAAGTTTGAATAATATTAAATTGGCCCTTGACCATCCCTTAAGCCATTAAACCATGTCATAGTAATATTTGGGCAAAAAAATAAGAGAGAAAGAAAATTAAAAGCCATTTTCTTTAATGAAGTTTTAACAAGGTCTTTTTAGCAATTCTTCTCAGAAAACTATATAAAAGATACGATATTGTTGGTGTGTTCCATGTTTTGTTGTATAAAAGAAAACGATATTGTTGATGACACGGATTCTTGAAATAGCAGTTGACTGATTGTTCGTAGGTTAGCACACCATTTTGACCTTTACGAAGCTTCCCTTTCTTGTTGGCAAGGTAAGTGAAAGTTAGTAACATCTAATGTATGTCTAGCTTTGATTAATATTTGTTTTATTACTGTTTGGGTCAATATTTGTTTTCTCTAAAAGCTTTCCTATTGCCCACGCCAGCAACTAACTTCTCCTTGGGTGCACGTATCTAACCCCCCATGGTAGTTGGCTTCTCAGTCAAAACAAAACGTGTAATTTTCTTCGTATAGACTTTCTCTGATTTTTGAACATATAATTTATTCCATACACGTTTAACTTGCAACTCTATATAAAGAGGTGAGCTTCAAAGGGAAGCATTCAGATGAACTCAAGCTATTCTTGGCGTTGAGACCACAAGCTAGAGAACTTCTAATCCGAATTTACTACATTAATATAGAAAAAATAATTTTAGAAGAGGCTATATGTCAATAAAAGGATCTTTAGTAATTGCAGTAGAGTTAGCTTTTCTCTGCACATTTGCAATATTTGCCAATTCCATCGCCTCTACTTCGATAAATCGCAATAGCTTTCCCGATGGTTTTTTGATTGGTGCATCATCTTCTGCCTATCAAGTAGGTTTTCAGAGCATATACAAGTTTCTATTTAACTTCAGATTCATTCAATATGAATTTCTATATTAAATTTCCTTTCCTCTCCATTTCAGTATGAAGGTGCAGCATATGAAGATGGTAAAGGACCTAGTATTTGGGATAATTTCACTCACAAATTTCCAGGTTTACATCTTTCTTTCTATTTTCTTTCGTTGTCTGTTTTATATATATCCTCATTTGTCTTAATTTCTTGGGCGTTGCAGGAAAAATATCAGAGGGAAATAACGGGGATGTAGGAGACAACTTTTATCATATGTATAAGGTAACATATGTTCATCTTTTCAATTTTGTAATTCTCTTTTTAGTAAGACGAGAATTGTTTGGTTTTTCTTTATTTAAATCCGACTTTTCGATTGTGGAAATATGTAACAGGATGATGTTAAGCTCATGAAGTTTGTGGGGTTGGATGCTTTCAGATTTTCAATCTCATGGTCAAGAATATTGCCTCGTATGTGACCATTGATCATATTTAAAAATCAATTACTTAAATCGCCGATTGCTTATAATTATGTCTCGCCACAACGCTATCACTTTTTGCTTAACAAATTGTCCTTGATTCAGGTGGCAAGTTAAGTGGAGGAGTCAACAAGGAAGGCATTGCATTTTATAACAATCTCATCAATGAGCTTCTATCTAATGGTTTGTGCTTTTATTTGTAAAATCAATCATAGTACTTTCTTTCTCTTTCTACCTTGTCCTCGATCTTTTTCTTTTTCTCTTTCGATCTCCTCTAATTGCCGAGGGTCTCCCGGAAACAGTTTATCGACCCTTAGGGTTAGGGTACCCTCCCCAGTCCCCATTATTATTGAGTTGTTGTTGTTGCTCTTTCTGGTCTAATTGGGTATATAAATGAACAGGTATACAACCATTTGTGACAATATATCACTGGGATCTTCCCCAGACACTAGAAGATGAGTATAGCGGCTTTCTGAGCCCTCTCGTTGCGTAAGTTCTTCGTCACCTCACCTTAATTTTCTTGAACTGTACGACCTCCTTGTTTAAAAAGTTAAACTGATGCGCCTCCTATTATAACGTGTTGAACTTCATCTGAAAAGTTAAATCTAAAAGCAAGAATATTATTCAAATTGCAGGAATGATTTTGTGGACTTCGCGGAACTTTGCTTCAAAGAATTCGGAGATAGAGTGAAGCATTGGATCACTATGAATGAGCCTTATATTTTTACAAATGGTGGCTATGACTCAGGAAATTCTGCACCTGGTCGATGTTCCCCTTGGAAATCCAATGCTTGTGCTAACGGAAACTCCGCAACTGAGCCTTATGTTGTTGCACACCATTTGCTTCTTTGTCACGCTGCCACAGTAAGTCTATACAAAGAGAAATACCAAAAATCTCAAATGGGAGAGATAGGAATAACACTTGTGTCGCAATGGTTGCTACCATATTCCAATAGTGAACTTGATGTCAAAGCAGCGCAAAGATACATTGACTTCATGTACGGATGGTAAGTATTACTTATGACGGATTTAACTTGTATATATGGACAATTTTAAATGATTAATACATTATCGGTCTATTTTAACTTGTTGTAGCACATAACATGTCTTATAAAAAGTGACTAAATATACTTTTGGTAAGTGGCGAAATAAGAAATTTTACGAAGGATGTTCAAGGTTTAATATATACATAATATACTTTTATATATACTCGGTGTAATTAATTTTCTGGCCACGCCACTGCTTTTGGTTAAGGAGAGTTAAATCAATTATAGCTTGTATACAGGTACAAGATTAATTTTAAGTTCAAAATCTATCATCTCTAACAATATAATCTTATTTCCTATAGGTTCATGGATCCATTGGTGTATGGAAAATATCCTTCAATTATGCGTGCAATTGTGGGAGAAAGGTTACCGAATTTTACACCGGAGCAAGCTAAGATGGTGAAAGGGTCCTTTGACTTCATAGGACTAAATTACTACACCTCAAATTATGCAGCTCATCTCCCTCCCACAAACAATGTTAATGTCAGCAGTGCAACAGACCCTCATGTCCACGTTACAGGTAAACTACTCGAAAATTGAAATAAATAAGGAAAATTTCAATATTTCCTCGGTAAAGAAAATATCAACTTATTTTGTTTTTTCATCTTCTGTTATTAGGTGAAAGAGATGGAGTACCCATTGGAGATCCTGTAAGTTCAATGCATAACTAGTAAATGCTGAAATTATTTTTTAAATTATATTCAAAAAGATTCATAGAATTTACGAGACATTTTTTTGTGGTGCAGACTGCAGTGAGCTTTTTCTTTGACTATCCAAAAGGACTTCGAGATCTTCTAGTCTACACCAAGGAAAAGTATAATGACCCAACCATTTATATTACCGAGACTGGTATGTCAAATTCATCTATCTCTTTTAAGTGTACAAACTATATAGTATCAATTTATGTGAAATGTTTGATTGGGAACGAAGTTTAAGAAAAAATAATTTTTTTTGAAATTTGAGTTCTAATCATGTCAGAAGAGGATCCAAAGTATTTGTGTTGTTATAAAATATTCTTATTAATGATAGAATTTGAAGTTTAAGTTAAATTGTTTCCATATTCACAAAGTAGTCATTCTTTTGGAACGGCCAAAAAAAGAAATATGTTTACATAAACTGGAACGGGGGAGTATTACTTTTTCTGTTTTAGTATATTATATGGTCTCTTTTCTTTTTAATATATTTTTAAAAGAACAATACTTTTATATTATTTAAATTTGAAATTTTGGATATTACCCTTCATAACATGTTCTTGAAGCCATTACAAATAATGACATATTTAAGATCACAAAGTATTTTTCATTTGTCAAAAGTTTTTCTTTTTTTTCATGTGTCAAAGAAAAATGACATGACCTTCAACTTCTAATACTTATTACATATTAATGTTTTCAGGACTGGCTGATCGTAAGATTGAAATGAAAGATGCCATAAAGGATCGTCAGAGAGTGAAGTTTTATCGTGGCCATCTTTTGGCAGTTCAAGAAGCCATAGAGTAAGTTCATACACGATCGTCAAAAACTTCATAAACTACCATTTTCAATATTGACAAAAAAAATTTCTGTTTTATAATTGCAGGCTCGGTGTGAAGGTTAATGGTTTCTTTGCTTGGTCATTTCTTGACACATTTGAATGGACTGACGGTTACAAGTTAAGGTTTGGAATGTGCTATGTGGATTACACTGATGGATTGAAGAGATACCCCAAATATTCAGCTCTTTGGTTCAGAAAACACTTTCACAAGGAGGCTTTTAAACTTCAGTATCCTAGGCGTATGAGCTCATGATGGATTCCACGCTTCTTGCGAACATGTGATATCTAATTTTTAGTTATTTTTCTTCTATTCTCCTATTCTTTTTAGGAATTAAGTCTAAGGTTCTAGTTGTAGACTTGATGTATTTGTTCATTATTTTGTGAATATGCAACTATACAGTAGATAAATTCTTTGATTAGAGATCGTATGCTCTCATGTAATTTCAAACAACTCTGCATTTTATAAAATACCGTCCAAGCGTATTTGGTCGCATTTTAATAGGTAATTGATCATAACTAATTAAAGTTGGTCGGTTCTTTTGGTCTGTATTTACCGAAGTTCTAATAGTGAAAATGCCAAACAATCATTACAAAAAAGTGAAAAACAAAGTAAAGTTCGTGAATACCAAGGGTCGAAGTAGTAACGTCTCATATGGTGCCCTCGTCAAACAATCCAGTTTTTGTTACTCTTTTTATTCTCATTGTTTTAGTTATGAAAGTTCCAACATGTGCATTGATCACAGCCAACCCTGCACTACTATTGGGTAGCGAGAGAGGTCGAAGCATCTTTTACCCGATTAAGATCGGGATCAATTTCCACAAGGAGCTTGATATTGGAGTCGGGTGTCTATCTAAAACGGAGTTTTGTGTTTGCTCTTAATTGCACTTCTACACATTTTTGGTTTTGATTATGATTCTAATTTTATAAAACTACAATGCTCAATTAAACTAAAGTACGCTAAGGTTAAACTATTGCA